>CM053793.1:291899590-292004590 GCA_028749045.1 Cupressus sempervirens | reverse complement strand
TTAGGCTAGATAATCTCTTAACAGAGTGGTCTTAATAGATCTTTGTAAATCTCTTAACTGGGTCCTTACTTTGTTGTAAGTGTAAAATTCTCTCATAGGGTAAGACCTAACATTCTTAATAGCCTTTTATAGGGTAGACCCCTCATAGGGTAGATCATCAATTATGATCAACATTGTAACCTTAACATGTTAACTTTATTACTGCAGTAGTGAATATTTGTGGGTGTCATCCCCACCCAACTTTTACCTTCACCTTGTAGGGTTTCTAGGTAAGCAAATCTTTGTGTTACATGTTTATATTTCATGCATGTGATTGATAGATTAGATCAAGATCTTACTATAGTTTTACAAGTTATATTATGCATGCATTGGACATGAGATGGTAAATATGGTGAATGCACTAAAGTGTAATTATTGTTAAAAGGTTTAGGTGTTATAGATCCTAACTCACACCCTCCCAACCTCTTAGTATCTTATTTTCCCAATTAAGACTTCCAACAATGGTTGAGGTTCTAAATGGTTGAATTTAAATAGAAACTTTGTTGGATGAGTTATAAATCATGATTTGAATTGATTTTTTAGTTGATGAAGCCCAATGCCCACAAGCCCATCTCCTTTGAAGCTTTCTTGTTCTCAACATAACTAAGAGAATACAAAATGTGAGGAGCAGTAAAAAAAAGCACATTTATAAAGACTATCAACTCAATTTCTCATCTTATTATAAATATTTCATATAGGTGGGAATGTAAGAATAAATTACACACATGTTTCAAAATTTATCAGATCTAATACTGTCACATTTTTATAGAAAAAAATTATACAGTTGTACAATAAAAAATTATAAATAAAGGTAATTCAAACATAGTAGAAATAATTTTCATATGAGATTCTTTCATGAGCCTTTTGTAATGTCCCCTTTTCTGATTTGATATGGTATTTCACACCTCTAATCAGATTTTCAAAATCAAACAACTGCTATCACAAAGATCCACCCAATTTCTCAAGAAACCCCAAATCGGGTATGTCGAAAATAGTGCCAAAAAGCTTCACAGCTTCACCTGTTATTAATAAATCTGAAAGTAGACATTTTTACAAAAATTTGAGCAGCATAACATCCTATAAAATGTCATTTCCAGATCTGTATAACATGCACACAATAGTTCCCAAATGGAGGACAAAAACAATGCTCATCGGGCTCCCGAAATTAACACAAAATGCCCGGAAAGACCACAAAAACACCCATAAAATATCTCAGAAGATTAATCACGTCCCAATACATATATTCAGCTCTATTTTAATAGCTTAAAGTCTGAAATACAGCAGCAACCAAAACTGATATGAAATGCTCAACTGAAAACACCAAACTCATGCAAAAAACACACCCAAAAACCCACAAATCTACACTGTTCAGCACAAAGGCAAACTCTGTATGAGCATGCACATGGAATGGCTTCAAACTCCCATCCTTAGCCTTCCTGGAAACCTGCAAACTCCCGTTCTTGGGTCTCCCTGGAAACCTGCAAACTCCCGTTCTTGGGTCTCCTTCTCCACAGGTTTGGCAGCCTCTGAAGAATAACAAAGAATGAGCGAAAATCAAGTCTGGAATGAGCCCAAAATGCCTCCAAACCCCTTAAAAGAGGGCATAACTGTAACTCACGTCCAAGAGAGGTTAATAAAACTTATTTTAATAATAATTTTCATTTATTAGTCCAACGGTTTCCAAAGATTAACCCCCTTTTTCCGAAACTTCACTTTCTTGGGCCTGCCTGCCTTAGCAAAGATTTTCTTTTTTAATTCTGTAACTCACATCCAAGAGAGGTTAATGAAACTTATTTTAATAATAATTTTCATTTATTAGTCCAACGGTTTCCAAAGATTAACCCCTTTTTCCGAAACTTCACTTTCTTGGGCCTGCCTGCCTTAGCAAAGATTATTATTTTTTAATTATTTGAAAAGGGGACATGACAAGTCCTCCCCTCCCAAACATTGCTTGTCCTCAAGAAATGGCTAAACAATAAACCAATCAATCCTCCTGGATCCCAAATGTAGTCATGAACTATACTACTACCAATTAACACAGACTCCTGCAAGATCCTCTGCAATATGACCAAGAGGAATCCATAATCAAACTGGCAATTATAGCTCAACCAAACTCCAAAATCACCATTACCACAGTCAAAAACCCATGAGACACAAACTCTTAGAATATCAAAACCCAAGTAAAGTGGACTACCAACATAGTAAATACCATCAATGCATTCCACTGGCCTATATGGAATGTACAATCCAACTCTGCAACAATGGTGAATGCTCTCAAATGAAACTATACCAAGTATGGAGAATCCACACACTGTACAACTCCTGCAGTCAACACAACTCTGTAGATCATTGGCCACTATCTCATAACCATAACTCCCATGCACCCTTGATGGTGAAAAGCCATCACAAGATAAGCAACAAGAAATGGAACCCAAACCAAATTTTCCTGCCATCAACTCCTCAGCATAAGGATCAATTGTTAACTGATGTACATACCCTGCAATATAATGTTGATTAAAAAAACCAACCTCAGTCAATAGCTCACCATGAACAAGTGATACAACCCATTGTGACTGATCACTAGCTAAGTCAGGAGATGTCATAGCCAAAGGAGTAGAATCAATAACAACACTTGCTGAAGCATCACTCCAAAACTCCTGCTCTAAGTCATGTATTATCAAGCTATCAACTACAGAACCTGTCGCCATGTCGTGCCCATCACAACTCTCATCTCGAGGCATCAAACTATTCCATAACTGATGATAAGCACTAGGAAACAAAGTACATTTCTGTGTCATAATCTCATCAACATGGTCATCAAAGGTAAATTGATGAGCGTACCTCATAGTGTAATGCTGATAGAATGCGCCAATCTCAGTCAGTGGCTCAAACTGTAATCCAGATGAAACTAACTGCAATTGATCATCAACCATGTTGGAACTGACTACTACCTCCAAAGATATCACCAAAGGAGTAGTATTACTAGCAGGAACCATGCCAACTGTCGACTCACCAACATCACACATGACCTTTGATACATCTCTAGTCTCTGTGCCTTCAGTACTAGAGGCCACCACCCTGTCAGGCATACAATAATCTGCTACAATACCCAACTCAACTAAACCTGACTCTAGTGGGAATGAACCTGATATGCCAATGTTAGTATCAAGGATGGATGCATCCCCATCTCCACTGTCTCTGACAATCTTAGCCATGGACATCCTTGAATCATCAAACACCATAGCTTGTGACTGTATAGAATTAGATAAAGACTGTAGTCGCTCTAACTCCATGGTCACCTTAGCCAAATGAAACTGTGACTCCTTGAAAGCCAACTGTGTACTCTCAAGAATCTCAGAAGTCACCTCAAGCTGCTTAGTAAGCTCACTCACCTCATCTTCCTTGGCCAACAATGCATCATATGCTTTACTACCCCACTCCATAAGATAATATCTGTCAGCTACCAACTGCATATAATTCTGTCTCAAAATCCGAATAGCCTCCCATAAAGAGTGGATCTCTGTCAAGGAAAGATAACTTCCTCCCTGCTCATCACTAGTAGGAGAACCCCATCCATAAACTGCTAACAACTGACGAGCAGCATCGAAATGTTGGCAAGTGATAGCAATGTCTTGGTCACTAACTCTCAACTGATTAGACACATGATGGTACTGGCTTGACTGTCTCCTACAAACCTCCTCTGATGCACTGTCTGAAGGAGTGTCCTCAAAGTTACTAGTCTCTAGAGTATTACCATCCATATCCTGTGAATCAAATCTAAAGCTCATATCAACATACGGAGTATCAAAAACATTAGCATTGCTGTCCAACTCCTCTGTACCCAAGGAAACTAAGTCTTCAAAACTGCCCACTGCATCCTCCTGGATGTCATCAATGCCAATATGATCCTGGGACTCATCTATACACACTGCCAAATATGAAATATCATCAACACATTCCAGCAAGTATGGTCGACTGGATATATGAACAAAGCCCAACACCGGTGTATAAAAACTAATACCAACATCAGACAAGATACTGGCACAAGAAAAGACAACACCGTGTAATCTGCTAATCAAATCCATGATAGCACCCAAACAAACACTGCTACCAAAAAGTGTTAAAGATCTCCAGTCAACTGAATCCCAAACACCAATATAACAATCTCGAGTCCATATCCGTAAACTAGAATCAACTGGTAACTCAAGCAAACTCCTCACCTGAGTAATATGACCAATACCAACTAACTCCACATACCTATCATGATGAGGTAATGAAGTCACAATACTATCTTCACTCACCTTCAGCTGGCGGGATAAATCATGTGAAGTACTACCTGCCTCAACCTCATGTGATGAAGCATCTAACTGCGCCTGGTACTCTTTCTCAGCAAAGTCATGAATGCTCAATGTTTGCTCATCTCTACCAGGTATCTCACCATCCTGCACAACAACATCCTCATAATCATCATCTGAACCCACTATACTGTAGTCACTGCCTGTTGTAACTATACCATCTTGAATACCTGTGGCATCACCCTTTGATGACCTGTAAACAATTGTCTCAATTTGAGTATCAAGTTGACTGTTACTATCAATCTGTGTGATATCCTTTCCCACCACCTCCTGTGGCAGAGTAGAATCTGAGACCTCTACCTGGCTATCAGCTAGTTTCTCAAACTCCTCATGCAAGTTCTTGGGAATTGTGTCATCTGTCCTGTGAGAAAATCTGCCAAATAGAAATCCAGTCAACTTATCCACCTTAGCTGGGTCAGATAACATGTCATTTATGCGGTGGTGCTCAACCAACTGTTTAGACATGTCATGGCTTATTTTCATAAGTTTATCTCGAATGTCTAAATAACCATCCTTTCTACTGTTTTGACTCTGGCTATCAGTTGTCCAAGATTGTTTCCTCTGAGACTCTGTACTATACCTGTCCATTCTGGATAAAGTAGAGTGTAACCCCAATAGGATATAACTTCTTCAAACACCAAGAACTAACATGCAAATGATTAGAAGTAGCATGCAACCATAGATTTGGACATGCAACTGATTAGAAGCAACATGCAACCACCAAATTATGACATGCAAGATCTGGGTAGTTGTCAAAACTGACATGCAAGATCTGGGTAGTTGTCAAAACTGACATGCAAACTTCTACAACCACCAAATTCACCAAGAACTAACATGCAAATGATTAGAAGTAGCATGAAACCATAGATTTGGACATGCAACTGATTAGAAGCAACATGCAATCATAAATTATGACATGCAAGATTTGGGTAGTTCTCAAAACTGAAATGCAAGATCTGGGTAGTTGTCAAAACTGACCTGCAAACTTCTACAAACCCTCAGGCTGGTAAGATCATGGCTCTGATACCACTGTAATGTCCCCTTTTCTGATTTGATATGGTATTTCACACCTCTAATCAGATTTTCAAAATCAAACAACTGCTATCACAAAGATCCACCCAATTTCTCAAGAAACCCCAAATCGGGTATGTCGAAAATAGTGCCAAAAAGCTTCACAGCTTCACCTGTTATTAATAAATCTGAAAGTAGACATTTTTACAAAAATTTGAGCAGCATAACATCCTATAAAATGTCATTTCCAGATCTGTATAACATGCACACAATAGTTCCCAAATGGAGGACAAAAACAATGCTCATCGGGCTCCCGAAATTAACACAAAATGCCCGGAAAGACCACAAAAACACCCATAAACTATCTCAGAAGATTAATCACGTCCCAATACATATATTCAGCTCTATTTTAATAGCTTAAAGTCTGAAATACAGCAGCAACCAAAACTGATATGAAATGCTCAACTGAAAACACCAAACTCATGCAAAAAACACACCCAAAAACCCACAAATCTACACTGTTCAGCACAAAGGCAAACTCTGTATGAGCATGCACATGGAATGGCTTCAAACTCCCGTCCTTAGCCTTCCTGGAAACCTGCAAACTCCCGTTCTTGGGTCTCCCTGGAAACCTGCAAACTCCCGTTCTTGGGTCTCCTTCTCCACAGGTTTGGCAGCCTCTGAAGAATAACAAAGAATGAGCGAAAATCAAGTCTGGAATGAGCCCAAAATGCCTCCAAACCCCTTAAAAGAGGGCATAACTGTAACTCACGTCCAAGAGAGGTTAATAAAACTTATTTTAATAATAATTTTCATTTATTAGTCCAACGGTTTCCAAAGATTAACCCCCTTTTTCCGAAACTTCACTTTCTTGGGCCTGCCTGCCTTAGCAAAGATTTTCTTTTTTAATTCTGTAACTCACATCCAAGAGAGGTTAATGAAACTTATTTTAATAATAATTTTCATTTATTAGTCCAACGGTTTCCAAAGATTAACCCCTTTTTCCGAAACTTCACTTTCTTGGGCCTGCCTGCCTTAGCAAAGATTATTATTTTTTAATTATTTGAAAAGGGGACATGACAAGTCCTCCCCTCCCAAACATTGCTTGTCCTCAAGCAATGGCTAAACAATAAACCAATCAATCCTCCTGGATCCCAAATGTAGTCATGAACTATACTACTACCAATTAACACAGACTCCTGCAAGATCCTCTGCAATATGACCAAGAGGAATCCATAATCAAACTGGCAATTATAGCTCAACCAAACTCCAAAATCACCATTACCACAGTCAAAAACCCATGAGACACAAACTCTTAGAATATCAAAACCCAAGTAAAGTGGACTACCAACATAGTAAATACCATCAATGCATTCCACTGGCCTATATGGAATGTACAATCCAACTCTGCAACAATGGTGAATGCTCTCAAATGAAACTATACCAAGTATGGAGAATCCACACACTGTACAACTCCTGCAGTCAACACAACTCTGTAGATCATTGGCCACTATCTCATAACCATAACTCCCATGCACCCTTGATGGTGAAAAGCCATCACAAGATAAACAACAAGAAATGGATCCCTACTGGCAATGCCGTGGCCTCCTTCGTCGCGGGTTTGCATTTTCGGATGGGGGTTCTTCTGCTCCATGCTGCAGTTTTGGGCTTTGTTGCCCCTTCGGACGCCGCCTCTCTGCTGTCGCAGGATGCCGCCTCCTTGGATCCCCCTTGGCGATCCTCTTCTCTGCAACTGGTTCGTGTTTGGCCCCTGCCCTCTTCGTCGACTTCCGCATTTTTGGCGCTTGGTGTTTCCTCTCCCGGCCCCCACGGGCGGTTTTGGTGGTTTCCGCTTCCTTTCGGTGGTTTCCGGTTTCCTGGTTTTGGTCCCGGTTTTGCTGCCTTGGTGGTTTCCATGCTCGTGGTTGCTCTTGGTCGCCTTCACTATGGTTTGGATTTGTGCCTCCTACTTCGTGGGAGATGGGTCCCCTCGTACCTAGCTACTATGTAGCGAACACGAGGGCTTCCCTAAACCCTATTCATTTATGGCTTTTTGCCAAAAAGTACCCGCACGACTATTTTTGGTCTTTTCTCCTCTCCATAGTGATGTTTTAATTAATTGATTGATTGATTAATTAATCTTTTTAATTAATTGATTAATTGATTAATTTTTTAAGCATGACTGTTGGTTTTCTTGGAAGTTGAGAAGTCCCCTCACTTCTATTTAAACCGTTTTATTGTATCTTTTATTGTAAGTCCACTGATGATGGGGTGAAATTCCCCAGAAACATGTCTGGACATCTTTTCAATAATTTCAATAAAATTTGTTCTTGCTTATTTCTGGATCTTTCTGATGCTGCAAGTGATACTTTTGTTAAATGTTAAATGTTAAATGTTAAATGTTAAAATTAAGTAGCTCTATTTTTAAATGTTAAATGTTAAAATTAATCAAACCATATATATTGAAGTAGCTCTATATCATTTGCAAATAAACAAGTTTTAACATTCAAATATCTTATTGAATGTTAAAATAATGAATATTATTTTATTGTGAATAAAAGATTCTAGTAAATAATGCATGTAAGTGTTATGAAAATTGTAATGTTTTGGATAATATTTTTGAATAGTTATCATTATGGTAATGATTTATACAATTAATAAAAGCAATTCTCACTTTAATGAGAAAAGTGTTTGTATGAGAACTATTTTAGTAACAATTATGTGAGTATATATAGACATCACAAATTTGTTAGAACAATGCTTGAATAATTACAATATTATTTCAATGATAATTATTCTATATTTAATATATTATTATAAATTATAAATATATGTATAAATATATGGAACTATACACATATCTATATATCAAATTAGTTTAAAAACTTTCCAAAAAAGAATCAAACCAACCATACTAAAATGAACTATCTACATATCATTCACAAAAATTAATTGTAAATAAATCTATTAAAGAAAAAGTTTGCAAGGATTACTTGGATCTCTCTGTTTTAACTATGCCTTAAAAAAATATAAATCTAAACACAACATAGGAGGGGGAAAAACCCAACTAAAATTTGAGGCTTCAAGACAATACTCCATTTCTAGAAGCTTGTCAGATCACCATTTCTCAAGATCAAAGGTGAGAAAAAGAAGCTTTCAAAAGGGAGAGAAAAATGGGTGAGATATTTATCATGATATTCTAAAGATAGTAAGCAAAATCAACATACACAAAAAGACAATTCACTTGGCAAAAATGCTTACCATGTTTATAGCAAACGAATAACTTTGAATGTCATCCAACCTACATAGAGGAAAGAAAATTAGATATATTTCATTGCATGTAATTTTTTTCTTTTCATTGCAAAGATATTAATATATGAACTCTTATTTTATTTTATTTTAGTAAAAAGTGTCTTCATCATGTTGGATAGACTTATTAAGTGACCTACTCAATGTAGATGTTGATAGACATTGCCAATAGATAATTTTCAAGCACAAAGTTTGTATAGGCTAAATTCATATAATGATGGTTGGATGCCTTTTTATTTTAAAAAATATAAATAAAATGTTCACCACACAATCTTGTCCAAGTAAAGACATTGTGTTGAATTGACTTAACACACTAACTTTAATTGTGGATACATGTTGCTAGATGACATGGTTGAAGCATGTGCATATAATATTTTACTATGGGAAGATTTTTAATTATTGATTGTAATTGATTGATTATAAATCATGTTGGGTAGAATTTGTTAAAGTGTGCATAGAATCAATAGATATAATATAAATATGATGATTGAATTAAGTATATGTATATGAGGATGGATAATTATTTTCAAATCAATTATTTCTATATAAATATAATAATTTTAAAAATATATTCATGTTATTTTTGGAAAATATCTTTAATGAAGAATGAATAATTGAACCGTGTCATTTAGAATTATCACTATCAAATTAATTTTAGTCATAATTTCCATTATAATGAACTAATAAGTTTATTTAGACATTAGTGAATTCAATGTAATGTATTTGATGATTTTTTTGTGTCAATATTTACCTAGAATAATAGACAAATTTTATATTGGCTGAGTTTAGTTGTACTATCATATGAATGTTGGTGCTAGTATTTGCTAATTTTAGGTGAGATAGTTCAACCATAAGTAACTATTTTGAACGGAAGATGAATTACGCCACACTAAAGGATGCTATAATAGATGTTTATGGTTGTAAATGTTAACATGAGTGTTTATGATAGTCCTTAGGGAGGGGTATGTTAGTATTGTTGGAGCTATGATTAAGTGCTTGTGGGTCGCATTCATGACACTATTTATCATTGATGCCAACATATATACTATTCTACGAAGATTTGTAGAGTTAGAAAGGAAAAAACATTTGGCATGCTCAACAATTAATAAGTTGAGTTATGTGTTCTTGGGAAAATATTTAGTGATGTCTATAGATGCTATGTCTATGAGGGTAGAAAGAAATATGAAGACTCACCAAAGTTATGTAATTTTTTCTGGGGGTAGCTTTTAAAGAGAGTTTCTATTGGGACAAAAAATTGCATGCTTCATTTTTAGTCCCATTTCAAATTTTGAGAAATCAAGTCCCATAAATGCCCTTTTGATGAGATTGTACCTTACTATCAGTATGAGGCCTAAAAGGTGTTCAATGTTTCTAACACCTTTCATTCAGCCCATCTACCTGTCCCATGAAGTTAAATCATCATTCTGAGTCATTTGGCGAAGTCTTGCTTTCAAAAGTTGTCAATCTTGCATTTTCACCAAACTGCCAAACAGTAACAGGAGGTTGTGTTTGTAATTGAATATATTGCACCCAGAAATGTTTTGTGATTCACTGCTTTGGCAGTGTCTAGTGTCCATACCTAAAAACCTATGTTTCATATTTTGAGTCATTTTGAATCCGTTTGACTAGGTTTTGAATCCATCAAAATTGGTAGTTTATTGTTTTCACACATTTGTAATTTTCACACATTTCTGGGAAGCCCTGTTTGATCTGTAATAACTTTTGACTAGTTGATCAAAATGCTGAAATTCTTCTTGCATTGTATTCTAAAGGTAAGAGAATTTTTATGTTTCAAGTTTCAGCTTATGATGAATCTGTTTGATCAGTTTTCAAACGTGATTCCAAATAGAATTTCTATCTTTTCACTGTTGTCATTATTTGTAGATTGATTGGAACCCCTATTTGTGATGTCATATCTCCTGATCCGTGATAGATGAGATCAAATGGTTTGTTTTCCTATGTTCTATACTGAAAATATTATAAGTGTGTCAGTTTTTAAGCCTTGACAAATCCGTCTTCACACTTTTCTAGGGTCATTCCATTTGTAAAAAATGATTTTTCACTGATGTCCTATGTCTTACAAATCCAGGTAGTCAACTTTGAACATCCACCATTTGCACCTAGTTATTCATCATAAGCCCAAATTGCAAATCCATAATGTCCCCATTACAGAGAACTAGTGTCCCAAGTTTCGTTCTCCCAGGTATCCATTTGCCCAGTTTTTTGAGCCAAATTCGAACCTAGTTTGTTGTTTTCTGACATCTTTTCTTGCAAGTAAATTTGAGAAGGAAACTTTGACAATCAATATCTTTTGACTGGGAATTCATCATGACACGAGCTCTGACAGGGTAAAAGTGTGCAGAACAGAGAATCAATATGTTCAATTTTAGGACCTAGTCAGAGGTTTGAGTTAGTTTTTAAGGCCAGTCAATGGACCTCCTGACACAAAAGTGACAGTTTGCAGATCAATGGTAAAATGGTTCAATTGATTAATCAGTGCTTGAATGGGATTCAAATCAGTCTGAGAAGATGTGGATAGGTGAGATGATGTTCAAAGGAGGAATAGAAAGTAGAGGACAAGTATTCATAGCTAAATAGTGTCATCAATTCCTCCACAATGTTAATCAAATGAAGATCAATATTTGGGATGTCGAATTCACCATATAAAGGGTTGATTGTGTTTTTTTTTAGAGAATCATTACTGAGCCACATCACATTGGGCCAAACCTCTATGATGATCAATGAGTGAAGGTGGAAGTAGCTTTGAGAGACTTGATTTTGTCTGACTATGCTAAGAAGAATAATGTTAATACATTTGCATCAACTCAATCAGAAATTAGAAATATTATACTTGGAGCTAAAATAATCCCTCCTTCTTAACAAAGGCAACAGATAGCTGAAATAGACAAACAGGCAAAGGGAGCAAGCCAGCTCACTGTTGTTACAACTAGAACTACAAATGTGCATAGTGATGAGTTGATTGTTACAACTATAACTCTATATGAGCAGGTTGCTTTTGGTTCTAAAATAGATTGGTGAGTTAGGACAATATCTACAACCAACCTCTATCTTAGAGTCAATCATATCTATGTGAAATAAGGTGATATCAAGGAAACTGGTTATACATTCATCATTCCCAAGAATATATTGAAGAAATTTATTTGCATAGCCGACCATAGAACCCAAGTTGAGGTTTTCTATGAGGAAAAAGAAGTGAAAGAAAAGGGGCAGTAGTAGCATGGTTGCCCATGTGAGGACGAATCTCCCACACTAAAGAGCAGCCAGTCAAAGGTATCACAAACACAAAGTTGAACGCCTGCGTTTAAAAAAAGCCAGGGGTAAGCGTTAGAGGAAATGGGCATCATGGGCGGATAAAAGGAAGCACATCTGCTAAAAAAAATTAACGCCAAGATAAAACCTACAGCAGGTTGTAAGTAATAGCCGTGAGCCCACAAGGAAGATGGATAGCAAGGGAGACTCTACAGTTAAAGAGTAAAGAACACAGTAACAACTGAGTAAGAGAAAATGCAGCCAATAAAAGAAAGTCACCTCATTGAGAAAATATGCAACATGAAAAGAACAATCCAAGCAATAAAAGGAGCTTACGCATTAGTCAAAAAGGTAGTCCCTATGCCATTGGCAATAAGTTTAAAATAGGGGATCCACATCTAGCGTAGTCAAAGCTACATGCAAATAAAGGAGCAACCTGCAACCTGTCCACACATTTAGGGAGAATCATCACGATTAAAGGAGGCCATTTGCAAGAAATAAGACTGCCCATCATCAAGAAAGCAAATCATGCCAAAGGTAAGGACAAAGATGTCCAAGAAGGAACAGGCGCAGGTTAAAGTGGTTTAATCCCATATTGATTGTGTGGGAATATTTTGGAATCTTTAAATGCAACAAGACACGAATGTCATGATGTCTTTGAGACAAAGCCTTTTAAAGGTAGCGCTTGGCCAAGTGTGGGGCCCATAGGTCAAGACTCATACATTTTGATGCCTGCTGCGAAATACCAAGCCAAGCGTATGATCAAAAGTTGATTTGAAAAGCATTACGATCTCACACTCAGCATATGAACAAAGGTCAAAGTGTTGAGCCTTCCCGGTGCTACGCTTGGCTCGAAAGAGCATGAACAAAATTTTAAAGGTCTCCAATGATAAGCGATTGCATAGCGGTGTAAAAGAAATTGTCGCTCATAAGAGCGTGGAACAAATTTTAAAGATTCTCGAGGTTACGCTCGTGCCCGTAAAATCGTAAAGGATGTCTAAGGCCGTAAAGACGTAAAGCAATAGGTTGTATGAATGAACGTAAGGAAAATTTTGAGTGTTCACGGTGATACGAGAAAGGTAATAGTGAGATCTTTGCAAGAATTGATTAATTAATTAATTAATATTAATTAATTAAAAATATTTCAAGATGGGTCACGGTCAAATAGGGACTTGCCAAGTGGCGACATCAGATTGGGGGGATAAGGATACTGAAAGTAAAATGAAAATTCTGAGAATATAAATGCATAGAATGAGAATTTGAAATATTTTTGAATTTTATATAGTTATCACTATGTAAAAATTTTAATTTTTCAATTTTAATGCAAAAGCATAGTTCAGAGATGAGAAATTCAAATGACCATATCAGGGGCAATTTTTGTCCAAAATAGGCAGTGCAGCATACCATTGGAACTGAGATGAAGTAAATTTTCCGAATTTGGGATTAGATTATGCATAGGTCTTTGTGGGTTCAGTCTATAAGCGGATTTTCAATTTTCAGAGGCATTCTCAGTGCAATGACTAATTTTCATCATGAAGCATCAGAGTTTGTTACAGAGCAGTTTGGAAGGTTTGGTAAAGTCTAAATGTGAAGAAAATCAGTTCTAGAAGATTTTCTTGGCTTTTAGAAGTCAAATTTTAAACTGATTTTCACTTTTACCATAGGTAAAGATCAAGAATCAAATTAGAAATTTTATTCAATCATAGTTTCAGATATTTGATGCTTTTAGAGCCATAACTAAAAAGGATTTGATTCAGCATTTGAGGGAAAAGATCTTAAAGTTTTTTTGAACCTGTTGAGAAGGTTTTTCTAGGTGGACAGATGGCAGTTGCATATCAGATCCATGAATTTCATCTTCTCCTATATCTTTCATTCTTTCCTTCATAGTAAGGGTTCCAATTTTTTGTGATTGAGAAACCAGTAGGTTCTAGTTCTGGGGAGAAAATTTTCACATTACTGTGAGACCATATTCTGGTTCCAGTTTTGATGTTTTTCCTTGACTGTGATACCATACTTCAGCATATTTCTTTCATGTGAATAGTAGTAGTGCAGATAATATAGCAAGTTTTGATGTGTTAGGTGTTTTCATATTTTAATTTTGTGCATTTGAATGTATAGTTTCAAGTAAATAAATACATATGAACAGCAATTTCACTAGTTTCAGTCTGGTTCTTGTCTCCTGTCTTAGCAATCTATAAGTTTTATGTGGTTTTGGAACAAAGATCTGAGACCCATTTGCATCCCTTTCAGGTTGTATGTTTGATGTATTTTTCTGTTGGACCAAAGGGCCAAGTAAATGCTTGATATGTTTAAACAAGGTTACTAGTTACTTGAGAAGGATATTTTGTGAGAATGAGATCTGAATGAACACTGATGTCTGAATCACAAGGTGGTTAGATAGATCTAATGTCTGGGTATACAAAAATATAACCTGATGTCACAGATGTATGTTTTGAATTCATGGAATTTCCCCAATGGATTAGGCACTGATCAATTATAGGATCACTTGTTATATTGTTGCATGTTTGAGGATTTGTTAAAAATCAACATCAATAATCAAACACTTTTCCCCTTTCATGTTGAAGAGCTATAATAGAATGCCCTCACTCAGCTTATGAGGTTCCTAGACCTATTTTTAGCTACTATAGATTGATGTTATTTCATGAGTTACCAGGATAAATAAGGGTTTTATCTGCTTCATATTAGATTCAGTGTATGCTTTGATAATTGGTACCATATAAAGAATCTATAGGTCCACCCACCTAGGTTTTGTAGAGCTTGAAGAAGAAGAAGGGTCCAGCCTTATAGTTGGCCTGGTGTTTGAATGGGCATGTTGAAAATAGGAGTTAGCTGCCCCTAGATGTGTTTTTTTCTCATCAGGGTAATTGAAAATCGGTAACATTTTCAAACACCAACAAAATGGTGACTCTCTTGGGGAGTTGCATTCAAAAAGAACCAAAATCTCTGCCATGAAATAGATTGGATATAGAAAATCTAGATCAAGATGTGTTCCTTTTCCTTGCTGAAGTTTCATGTTCCCCAGTTGAGCTTTATTCATGGACAACAGTATGTTGTAAAACTGGATGAAAATTGTGTTCTATGACTGTCATAGGTCTATCTTCAATCAGTATAGTTTGCAAATACTATTGAGAAAGTTCTAGAGTCAAGAATTCATTTATAAAGTCAAGATAATAATGATCTGCAAGTTTCTCCTACATTGAAGGTCTGGTTTAGATTTTTCAAGTGACAAATTATGTTTTATTTCTCACCAAGTGTGAGTGGTGACTCTCAAATCTTTGTACCAGTTGTTCCTAATTGATTTCATTGGAAAATTTTGAAGGACTTTCAATTGTATGGGCAGATCTGAAATTGTTGATAATTTCTTGGAAAGGAATTCTAAATTCTTGATAAGTTTTAAAGTGTTGTTTGAAATCTGCTATTATAAAGAAATTGAAATGTAAAAGTGAATCACAGCAGTGATTATTTCATTCCTCTTGCAAAGAGGTGGCAGCTCTACAAAGTTTTGACCAGTGGTGCGAAGGAATTCCAGTCTTGCACCTGTGCCAAATCAGTAGATCAAAGTTCAGCATCAGCACTGGAGGTATTTTGATTTTCATGCTTCTTTTCATGGAAGTCAAGTGTTTAAAAAAGTTGCCTCTATTCAATGATTTTCAGCAATAGAAAGAAGAGGTAGAAATTTTGTTTTATAATGGAGTCAGATCTCAGATCTGAGATTAGTTTGCCAAATTCTAAGAGTTTGAAAATTGTGAATAATAGCATTGCTATGTTGAATACAATGGTCTACAAAAGGATTATAAATCTTATAAGAATTGAGGTAGGAAATACTCAAGGTTTAAGCATCGAACAATGTTTTTTAAGGCTTAAGTCAGTAATCAGTAAGATGCCTTTTCATTGTAGACCTGATGAATCTTCCCTGCCAAATATTTTCCTTGATGTTCTAGTGCCTGATTTAGTCAATTGGCCAGCACCTATAATGTTACAAATAATTTCACAAATTGAAAAATTCAGTGAGGAGATGGAAAGTGGTGATTATAGATCTCATGAAATATCTCCTAATGATAATGAGTGTGCTGAAATCCAAGGTAGTAATGAATACAATGAGTCCATAGAGAAAGATAATCTGTCTTCTGAATGTGAAGAGGTGGATTCAAATGTTAATGAATTGGGTAATAGCAATCAACATGAAAAAGATGGCTATAAAAGAGAAGATAAATTTTGTTACAGTACATATGAAGTTGAAGAAAGTTGTAACAACAGTAGATCTAGTGATTGCCATGATAAGAATGAATGTTGTAATAATGTTGATTTTCCATATTGTTACACTAAGGATTTTGTTGTTGTAATTTCTTCATATTATCTAGATGATAACCACAGCCGAGAGAAGATTTGTGAGGTAATCTTCTTGAGCTCCGATGAAATCTCAGAATTGTTGGCTCGTGAGTTTGAAAAGCACGTAAGTATTTTTAAGGATCTTCATATTTTCTCTCATAATACTTCCTCATTCAGTCAAATTAATTCCCCAAAGTTTGATGTGGAAAAAGAGGTAGAATCTGAACAATCTTTGTTAGATTTTGGAGGTGTATATAACAGAACCTCAAACATTTTTGCACATGACGATTTGTTGGATGTAGGGAATGTTAATGAAGGGAAGTTTAATGCTATTTTAGATTCTTTTTATGTTGATCTTGCTGAACATTGTTTTGATGTTTCATATGGTGAAGTGGAAAACAGTGAAGATTGTCAATCAAATTATAGACTTTCTTCATGTGGTGATAAGTCTTGTAAAGATGAGTTCAAGGTTTATTCCGACATTCAGTTTGATGAAGAAAATGATAATGATCAGCATAGTTTGGATCAACACTTTCAGAATGAATTTTCATGTATGGTGACTAATCAATGTTTTGAGGGTGAAGAGGTTTCAGTGAAGGATGAATCTAGTTTAGTGAATGATACGACTACAAGTAGGCAACAATCAGATTCCAAACACTCTTTGCAGTTAGAGACACAAGGTGAGTTGCAAGTTTTTGGTGTTTGCAACTTGGTGAATGATGTAGATTATGAAGTTTTTGTGTTTTCGATCAGCATGCATGAATCATTGTTGGATTTTGATTCTCAGTTCAGTTTGTGTAGTCATGAGCATGCTAATGTTTTTTCTTATAGTGAGCATGAAGATGAAATGGTCTTTGAATTTTATATGCACTATGAGAATGAAGGAATTTGTTTTATTTTGCCAAGTTATTTGTTTCAGTATGCTGATCTGATTGGTGAAACAAATGAGGATGAGAGTTTCAGTTTGCCTCAAGAGAATGTAAATGAAAATAAGGTATATGATAGAGGTAAAAATTTCTGAAATTTTTTGGTGGCCTGGGGCCATCACTTGTATATAGTTAGAATAGTTTCCCAGTTTTCAAGAAAGTCATTCGAGAAGTTTTTGTTGTTAGGTGTGTGGTCTGCTTCACCTAGAGATCTGAAATCTTGTCATGCCCATAGGGGGTATGCATCCTTAGACAGAGCCACTGTTGGGACGAAAAATTGCATGCTTCATTTTTAGTCCCATTTCAAATTTTAAGAAATCAAGCCCCATAAATGCCCTCTTGATGAGATTATACATAGCTATTAGTATGAGGCCTAAAAGGTGTTCAATGTTTCTAACACCTTTCATTCAGCCCGTCTACCTATCCCACAAAGTTAAATCATCATTCTGAGTCATTTGGCGAAGTCTTGCTTTCATAAATTGTCAATCTTGCATTTTCACCTATCAAATAGTGATAAGAGGTTGTGTTTGCAATTGAATATCTTGCGCCCAAAAATGTTTTGTGATTCACTACTTTGGGAGTGTCTAGTGTCAATACTTGAAAACCTATGTTTCAGATTTTGAGTCGTTTTGAATCCATTTGACTAGGTTTTGAATCCCTCAAAGTTGGTAGTTTACTGTTTTCACACATTTGCAATTTTCACACATTTCTAGGAACCCCTGTTTCACCTGTAATAACTTTTGACCAGTTGATTGAAATGCTGAAAAAAATTTTGCATTGTATTGTAAAGGTCAAAAACTTGTTATGTTTCAAGTTTTAGCCTATGATGAATCCATTTGATCAATTTTCAAACGTGATTCCAAATAGAATTTCTATCTTTTCACTATTGTCATTGTTTGCAGATTGATTGGAACCCCTATTTGTGATGTTATATCTCCTGATCCGTGATAGGTGAGATCGAATGGTTTGTTTTCATATGTTCTATACTGAAAATATTATAAGTGTGTTAGTTTTTAAGCCTTGACGAATCCGTCTTCACACTTTTCTAGGGTCATTCCATTCATAAAAAATGATTTTTCACTGATGTCCTATGTTCTATAAATCCAGGTAGTCAACTTTGAACATCTACCATTTGTGGCGAGTTATTCATCATAAGCCCAAATTGCAAATCCATAATGTCCCCATGATAGAGAACCAGTGTCCCAAGTTTCATTCTCCCAAGTATCCATTTGCCTAGTTTTTCAAGCCAAATCCAAACCCAGTTTGTTGTTTTCTGACATCTTTTCTTGCAGGTAAATCTGAGAAGGAAACTTTGACAGTTAATATCTTTTGACTGGGAATTCATCATGAGATGAGATCTGACGGGGTAAAAGTGTGCAAAACAGAGAATCGATATGTTCAATTTCAGGACCTGGTCAGAGGTTTGAGTCAATTTTTAAGGCCAGCCAACAGACCTCCTGACACAAAAGTGATAGTTTGCATATCAGTGGTAAAATGGTTCAATTGATTAATTAGTGCTTGAATGGGATTCAAATCAGTCTGAGAAGATATGGATAGGCGAGATGATGTTCAAAGGAGGAATAGAAAGTAGAGGACAAGTATTCATAGATAAATAGTGTCATCAATTCCTCCATAGTGTTAATCAAATGAAGATCAATATTTGGGATGGTAAATTCACCATATAAAGGGTTGATTGTGTTTTTTCTTAGAGAATCATTACTGAGCCACATCACATTGGGCCAAACCTTTATGATGATCAATTAGTGAAGGTGGAAGTAGCTTTGAGAGACTTGATTCTGTCCAACTATGCTAAGAAGAATAATGTTAATACATTTGCATTAACTCAATCAGAAATTAGAAATATTATACTTGGAGCTGAAATAATCCCTCCTTCTCAACAAAGGCAACAGATAGCTGAAATAGATAAATAGGCAAAGGAAGCAAGCCAACTCACTGCTGTTACAAGTAGAACTACAAATGTGCATAGTGATGAGTTGATTGTTACAACTATAACTCTATATGAGTAGGTTACTTTTGGTTCTAAAATAGATTGGTGAGTTAGGACAATATT
Source organism: Cupressus sempervirens (assembly GCA_028749045.1). NCBI lineage: Eukaryota > Viridiplantae > Streptophyta > Pinopsida > Cupressales > Cupressaceae > Cupressus > Cupressus sempervirens. Next base: position 291,985,259 of record CM053793.1, on the reverse strand, counting down.
TGCAACAAACCTGTATCTCAGAGTCAATCATATCTATGTGAAATCAGGTGATATCAAGGAAACTGGTTATACATTCATTATTCCCAAGAATATATTGAAGAAATTTGTTTGCATAGCCAACCTTAGAACCTAGGTTGAGGTGTTCTATGAGGAAAAAGAAGTGAAAGAAAAGGGTCGGCAGAAGCAATGCTGCCCACGTGAGGACGAATCTCCCACACTAAAGAGTAGCCAATCAAAGGTATCACAAACACAAAGTTGAAGACCTGCGTTTAAAAAAAGTCAGGGATAGGCATTAGAGGAAATGGGCATCATGGGCAGATAAAAGTAAGCACATCTTCTAAAAAAATTTCACACCAAGATAAAACCTACAGCAGGTTGCAAGTAAAAGTTGTGAGCCCACAAGGAAGATGGATAGCAGGGGAGACTTTGCAGTTAAAGAGCAAAGAACACAGTAACAACTGAGCAAGAGAAAATGCAACCAATAAAATAAAGTCACCTCATTGAGAAAATCTGCAACATGCAAAGAATAGTCCAAGCAATAAAAAGAGCTCACACATTAGTCAAAAAGGCAGTCCCTACACCATTGGCAGTAAGTTTAAAATAGGGGATCCACATCCAGCGTAGTCAAAGCTACATGCAAATAAAGGAGCAACCCGCAAGCCATCCATGCATTCAAAGAGAATCATCATGATTAAAGGAGGCCATTTGCAAGCAAGAAGACCGCCCATCATCAAGAAAGAAAATCATGCCAAAGGTAAGGACAAAGACATCCAAGAAGGAACAGGCGCAGGTTAAAGTGGTTTAATCCCATATTGATTATGTGGGAATATTTTGGAATCTTTAAATGCAACAAGACACGAATGGCATGGTGTCTTTGAGATAGAGCCTTTTAAAGGCAGTGCTTGGCCAAGTGTGGGGCCTGCAGGTCAAGACTCGTACATTTTGATGCCCACTACGAAATACCAATCCAAGCGTATGATCGAAAGTTGATTTGAAAAGAATTATGATCTCATTCTCAGTGTATGAGTGAAGGTCAAAGTTTTGAGCCTTCCCGGTGCTACACTCGGCTCGAAAGAGCGTGAGAAAATTTTTTAAAGTCTTTAGTGATATGCGATTGCTTAGCGGCATAAAAGAAATTGGCGCTCGTAAGAGCATAGAACAAATTTTAAAGCTTCTCGAGATTACGCTCATGCCCGTAAAATCGTAAAGGATGTCTGAGGTGGTAAAGACGTAAAGCACGAGGTTGTGCAGATGAACATAAGGAAAATTTTGAGTGTTCACGGTGATACGGGAAAGGTAATATTGAGATCTTTGCAAGAATTGATTAATTAATTAATTAATTTTAATTAATTAATATTAATTGATTAAAAATATTTCAAGATGGGTTCAGTCAAATAGGGACTTGCCAAGTGGCAACATCCCATACTGAAAGTAAAATGAAAATTCTGAGAATATAAACGCATAGAATGAGAATTTGAAATATTTTCAAATTTTATATAGTTATCACTATGTAAAATTTTAAATTTTTCAATTTTAATGCAAAAGCATAGTTCAGACATGAGAAATTCAAATAATCAGGGGCAATTTTTGTCCAAAATAGGCAGTGTAGCATATCATTGGAACCAGGATGAAGTAAATTTTCCGAATTTGGGATCAGATTATGCACAGGTCTTCACAGGTTCAGTCTATAAGAGGATTTTCAATTTTCAGAGGCATTCTCAGTGCAATGACTTATTTTCATCATGAAGCATTAGAGTTTGTTACAGAGCCGTTTGGAAGGTTTGGTAAAGTCTAAATGTGAAGAAAATCAATTCTAGAAGATTTTCTTGGCTTTTAGAAGTCAAATTTTAAACTGATTTTTACTTTTACCATAGGTAAAGATCAAGAATCAAATCAAAAATTTGTTCAATCATAGTTTCAGATATTTGATGCTTTTAGAGCCATAACTGAAAAGGATTTGATTCGGCATTTGAGGTAAAAGATCTGAAAGTTGTTTTGAACCTGTTGAGAAGGTTTTTCCAGGTGGACAAATGGGAGTTGCATATCATATCTAGGAATTTCATCTTCTCCTATATCTTTCATTCTTTCCTTCATGGTAAGGGTTCCAATTCTAGGGAGAAAATTTGCACATTACTGTGAGACCATATTCTGGTTCCAATTTTGATGTTTTCCCTTGACTGTGATACCATAATTCAACATATTTCTTTCATGTGAACAGTAGTAGTGCAGATAATACAGCAAGTTCTGATGTGTTAGGTGTTTTCATGTTTTAATTTTGTGCATCTGAATTTATAGTTTCAAGGAAATGAATCCATATGAATAGCAATTTCACTAGTTTCATTCTGGTTCTTGTCTCCTGTCTCAACAATCTGTAAGTCTTATGTGGTTTTGGAACAAAGATCTAAGACCCATTTGCATCCCTTTCAGGTTGTATGTTTGATGTATTTTTTTGTTGGACCAAAGGGCCCAGTAAATGCTTGATATGTTTAAACAAGGTTACTGGTTACTTGAGAAGGATATTTTGTGAGAATGAGATATAAATAAACACTGATGTTTGAATCACAAGGTGGTTAGATAGATCTGATGTCTGGGTATACAAAATATGTCCTGATGTCACAGATGTATGTTTTGAATTCATGGATTTGCCCCAATGGATTAGGCACTTATCAGTTATAGGATCACTTGTTATATTGCTGCATGTTTGAGGATTTGTTGAAAATCAACATCAATAATCAAACATTTTTCCCCTTTCATGTTGAAGAGCTATAATAGAATGCCCTCACTCAGCTTATGAGGTTCCTAGATCTTCTTTTAGCTACTGTAGATTGATGTTATTTCATGAGTTATCAAGAGAAATAAGGGTTTTATCTGCTTCATATTAGATTCAGTGTATGCTTTGATAATTGGTACCATATAAAGAATCTATAGGTCCACCCACCTAGGTTTTGCAAAGCCTGAAGAAGAAGAAGGGTCCAGCCGTATAGTTGGCCTAGTGTTTGAATGGGCATGTTGAAAATGGGATTTAGCTGCCCCTAGATGTGTTTTGTTCTCATCAGGGTAATTTAAAATCGGTAACGTTTTCAAACACCAATAGTTTCTAGAAAGTGGGTACTGATAAATTAGCCAAGTATCTTTTAGAAGACATGAAATTTAGCTAAGCAAGTTAGAAGATGGTCAGAGACATGTTTGAGATGGAAATGAAATCTAATATGCAGTTTGAGCCAACATATGAAGTTTGTTTAGTGTATTATTTCTTGTGAGTTAACTACTGATAAATTAATTATGGGGAGTGTTAATTGTAATGTAACATGTAAATGTAATATCTAAATAATATCCTATATTATTCATTGTAAATTAGGAAAGCCTCAAGGTCATCTCAATTAGTTATTAAGACTTGGTATAAAGAAAAGTATATTTCCTTAGTTGTAAGTGGTGCAATTGAATCAGTGAGATCATTTTGCTATATATATTGTCATGCCTAACCACTACTTCAATTTTTTTGCATATTAGGACTTTGTTGTTATAAGTTCCTTTCAGATGTTATGTTTTTATTTCTGTAGAATTTGGTTATATTATTGTCCTTTGGAACATGAGACTTATGCTGAACATATTTTTTGTTCAGAACTATTTTATTAGCATTGAAGGTTAAGATTTTATGATTTGAAAACTGGCATACATATAATTGCATGTTGATTGGGTATCGATTATGTTTATTATGTTTCTAACTCATTGTAAACTGCATTATGTGTTTGTATGTATAGGAAAGAAAGTCATATATTGTATGTTTAACTTGACATTGCAAATACATTTGTATGTTAATATGTTGTATGTATTTGGAACTTGTCATTATTTTCTTATGTGTGACTGAGAAGGGATTGAATTAATGCATTGGATTTGTTTTCAATACAGCTTATAGGCATTTGATGGTAAGGGTTTAGATTCTTCTAAATACATATAACCCTAAAATGGTTTAGATTACATGACTTATATTAACTTGTTATTATAAACCATAGTTGGCCTTGTATTTATACTTGTTATTGAAAGGGTCTAAACACCCTAAGTTGAGATTGGCATAAACATTTCTATTTTTTTTTTTTTTTTTTTAAAGGGGTTTAATTACCTCTTATGTAATATGTAACCCTAAATGGGTTTCAAATGCTATGTAAAAGGTAATATATTCATTGTTTTTGAAAGCCAAACATGGCAGTGGCATTGAGACTGCCATATGCATGGCATTGTGAAGTGTCACAGTTGAATTAATGTAAGTTAATGAGGGTATTATTGCATTTTGGTTTTGTTTGGCCATTTCTTTTTGTAAGTTGGTTTCTTGCTGAGATCGGGCCGAAAACTTGGCTGCATTGCTCTATTTTGTTAAACACCTGTGATGCTTGTTGCTAAGGAATCAGCATCATGGAGGAATTTGTTGAAAGAACATTCATTCTTATGAGGCTGAGCATTGTTGAATTTCTCACTACCAATCATTCTCTTGCATTGCATTTAGTTTCTTCTGTTGAATACTTTATCCTCTGTATCAAGCAAGTTTATTTGTTTTGGCATTTTGGAAGTGTGGATTTGAGTTGGGTTTTTGGCTCTGACGGCGGGTTGCTGAAGTGTTTCGTGTTGAGCATTTACCCTGTACTAATTTCAACTAGGGGCAATTTCTTTTCCTATTCTATCTCTCTCTATTTATATTTTCATTTGTATTTCGATATGCACGTGTCAGTTTTAAATGATGAATATTTGACACTCAAGCATGGATATATGAAAAGTTGGGCACTATGTATGGCACAGGCCTATACATATCCATACTTGAATATGAAGTATGGTGAAATATTTTGGGCTTTGCCCCAAACATGTGGTTCTCACCGAGTTGAACCCGATCAGAAACACATGCTTGCAACAGTAAGCATGCATGTGATTGTATACAACATGTAATACCTGACCACTACTACTTCGGTTTTACTACATATTAGGACTTTGTGGTTATAAGTTCCTTTCAAATGTTATGTTCTTATTATTTGTAGAACTTAGTTTTTAATGTCCTTGGGACATGTGTTTATGTTAGAACATATTGTTTGTCTCAAGATTACCATGTTTGATTTCTCTAATTTTTAAGTCATTCTTGTGTATGCATTTCTAATAATTCTATTAGGAATAATATTAGAAAGTTTTTAATTTCAGTTGTTATAGTGAACTAACTTATTCATCGCGGGTTTATTCATTGGCATATATTAAATTCATGATATGCTGAATGAATTTTCTTTGCTTAGGCATATTGTTTATAAAATGGTTTGATTTGACTTAGTAAGCTAAAGGAAATAGATTCAATTGTGATTATATGTTACAGTTTGTATTTCTATGATGCTTAGGCATTAAAATATTTTGTTGCTTCAAAATGTATATATACGCACTTATATAGTTTTGACCACTAAGCATTCATTCTTTTGAATTGTATAAGGGGATTATAACCCTAGGTTTATTTACTTGTGACTTATGCTATTGAGTGGGGTTATTCACCCTAATATGTCTATGTAATCCTAATTAGTTTGATTACCTAGCATATATTCTTTGGTATTTATAAGGGTTAAATACCCTAATGGCATTAGTATGGATATATATTGTGTTTTAAATGGGGTTTAAAACCAGTGGTTGTTACCATACACCTGTTGTTACTAACATATCAAATGTTTATGGGTAATAGGAAATGAGGTTTATATTTATAAAACCATAACGCGTTTTGCATGCAATATTATCAAAAGGATTTTGCATTGTTTTCGAAACATGCCATTATGGTGGTGACTGAGGTTGTAGTATGCACGACACTATGCAATGTCACAGCTCATTCAATGCTAGTTTTATGAAGGTTTTAGTGGCATTGATCTCTTGGTCGGCCATACCTTTACAATTTGAGCTTCTGTGGAAGCGATGCTGAAATGTGAGCTAATGCTGCATTGCGAGAACATAACACATGTGCTTTGTTACTGGTGTTTCAGCAATATGAGGGGTTTCAGTTGGAAAGAAATACTTGCTTGTGAAGTCGAGCAAGGAGAATACTCATTGTAAGTTATTTAATGTTTTTCATTTGGTTTCTTTTACTATCCATCATTGTCAAAGTTGGTTGCGAGTTATGTGTGGTAGCTTTGAGGAGATTGTTTTTCAGTTTTTTAGTTTGGGCATTTGGGGCTTTGGCAGCGAACTTTATTTTAGAGCTTTGTGTTGAGTTTTTTCCACCTACTATATCTCATGTAGGGGCATTCTCTATGCCTTCTCTCTTACTATCATTTTGGGTTTTGAAATAAGGAATGTAAAATGATGTTTAAATTTATACAATGCATATCGACTCTCGAGCCTAGACGTAGATAAGGTTCGATAAGGTTTTGCTAAGTGTTGTTCACTCCCATGCTCGAGTGTGGATATGAAGGTTTTTCTTGGTAACATAGATTTCACTTGGGTTTTGGATGTTGTTTCAAAAATGTGATATAGAATACTATGCTCTGTTTTATAGAGTCAAACTCTGTGTTTAATGTACCATTGTGTTTATTATTGTGGAAATGTAGATTTCATTTGGGTATGTTTCTAGCAATTGGGTTTGTTGTATAAGTTGGAAATGTGTATAGCACATTGTTTTAGTTAATAAAGCCGAGCTCTATATGTATTTACCATTGTGTGTGTTGTTGTTGGAATTTTGGTTATATGGTTGACATGCAATTTATGGCATAGTTATAATATGAAACAATTTTTTAAGCTTGGGATTCGGTCATTTAGTCAAATGGTTTGCATACTATCTTATGAACTAGGGCAGAGTGTTGTATCGTTTGATTAACCATAGTCAAAGTCATTAGTAGTTTATTGAATCACAAACTAAGGCTCGGCTATTATGCAAACTGTGTACATTAGCAACTATGTGAACACTGAGCTTGTCTTTGAGGTTTAACATTAATTCATGTTATTGAACAAACCTTTAAGTTTGTGTGGTATTATCAAGCCATAGCAATGTATTAGAAGTTCTAAGGAGTATGAAGCATAAAAAACATAGTAAATAGTAATTTGTTGAATTGATATGGTTAACCAAAACTTAGGCTTTTTGTCAAGCAATGATCCTGAAATGTAAATGAAGTTAGATATACTTTCTGACAGCATAGTCTCTATTATGTTATTGTCATATTGTGGAATATAGGTTGAAAAGTCAAAACTTATATAAATTGCTTAAGAAATACAATTTTTATGTGAGTTTAGTATTTTATTAAAACTGTTAATCGACACAATTTATATACATTTGGTTGTGTAGTTGTTATGAACTATAATATTTTGTTAACAGTGTCATGTAATGGCATAGTTAAGATATTGAATATTACAGTTTGAAACACTAAAGTAATAATAAGATATGTAATGATGTTATTATTATTTAAATGGGTAATCATTCAATTAAAATATAGATACTTGGCTGAGATTTAGATATTGGGGCAGTCATGATTTTAGTCAATTTGTAACATGTGTTTGATAATTTTTTAAGGTATTACACAGCTTGAATGCTAATTGTAAGCAAAACTTAATATATGGCAGCATGGTTAAGGATCTTCTGAGAAAGCATTGACTAAATCTAGATATTGAAGAAACTATCAATGATGTTTGAATTTTGTTATGAAGTATTTCAATATATTTTATGATGTTTGAAATGAAATAGAATTCTTTTATTCGAAAGTTATATCCTATTATTTATTTGAATTCAAAACTACTTACCGTTTACTATTGATATGGAAAGTTGATTTCAAATAAAGATAGACTTATGATATTTGTTTGATGAAAAGTCATTCAAAGCAAGAATATCATATTATCTTAGTCATTTTGAAAGATTAATTTAGTTTATTACGATAGTAGGGTTCAATGGTATAATATTAAGATTGGTAAAAATCATTAAAGTGATATGTCAATTTAATTATATTATTGGAAATATCATTAAAGTGATATGTCAGTTTAATTATATTTATGTGATTTTAATACTATAGTTTTGCTCCTATTGTTATAGTGATCTAAGTTACTTTCAAAAATTGGTAGTAGAAGATAATTTGCAAATAGATGAAGAATGTAGTATCACGCTGTATACTGATTTTATATCTGTTGCATGTACATTCTTTTGTAAATCTATTTGATGTGTATTTTAAGAATAACTGTGATGAACATATATCGGGGTGGTTGAATTTGGTTAATCCTATTCAGTTATTTAATTCAATAAAAACATTAAAATGAACTGGGAAAGTTAATTACATATTAAAAGATAATTGGCCTTACCTATGACTTAAACCTAAAGGGTTAAGTACGAAGAACAAGGCAAACCTCTATTCTATCATTGATGAGTATCACAAAGAATTCCGTTATGTGTTGACTATGAGCATACCATACATGGATGCAGAATCTTAGTGTCATAACGATGACACCTCAGTATATATATGATTCATTTACTGGTTATTCTTAGTTCAAGTTTAATTTTTCAATGTTAACTAGATGTTTACTTCTTGCATATTAATTTTGGAAATTGCATTATGTTAAGTGGATCATATATCTGCATTATGGTTATGTATATGTTTATTCTAACATGTATGCAGATGGATTACGCTTTTCAACTTAGTGTGTACTGAGCCCTCTTTTTTTTGTGTTGCAATTCGGTGTGTTTTTAGGTGCTTCAAGTTGATTAACAGATAGCTTTGGATTACTGTTTAAGTTACATCTAGAAACAAAATTTGTTACTTGTAGGGTCCAAATGTTGGACATAGGCATTTAAGAATGATATCATACTTCATTATTGTACTAAACTCTATATGTATTAGCATCATAATGGAAATTTATTAGCATTGGGGAGTATGTTAGCATTTATTGTTGATGATATCCCTATGGGGGAGTATGTTAGCATTGTTGGATACATTATTGAGTGCTTATGTTTTACATTCATGATAGTATTTGTCATTGATAACAACATATATATTGTTCTATGAATATTAGAAGAGTTGTAGAGGAAGAAAAATTTGGTGTGATCAATAGTCAACAAGTTGGGTTATGTATGCTTTATAAAATATTTAGTGATGTCTATAGATGGTATGCCTATTAGTGCAAAAACAAATATGAATATATGTCATATTTATGCAATGTTTATTGGAGGCAGTTGTCAAAGAGAGTTTCTTGAAAGTGAGTATTGATAAATTAGTTGTATCTTTTAGAAGTGATGGAATTTAGTTAAGTGATATTAGAAGATGGTTAGACACATGTTCAAAATGCTATGATCAAGATGGTAAAATTAGATATGTAGTCTGAGTTTACTTATGAAACTTTTTTGGCTTGTTGTTTCTTGTGAGCCAACTAGTGATAAAATCATTATGGGAAGTATTAATTGTAATGTAATGCATAAATGTAATATCTTAGTGATGTTCTATATTATTTATTGTAAATTGGGAAAGCCTCAAAGTTGACTCAATTAGTTATTAGTATTTTATATAAAGGAAAGTTTGTTTCCTTGGTTGTAAGTGGTGTAAATGGATCAGTGAGATCATTTTGTTTTGTTATATGTGTGAGCTTGAATGTAAATTTGGTTATGAGTAGAGTGGAGATTGGTGTTAAGGATGTATTGTGAGCTTTAAAGGAACTGTATTGGAAAAGGAGTTGTTGTTTAGTCAGTTTAGAACTTGGATATTATATCTTGAAGGTTTTTTAGTGAAGATAGTCTAAGGCTATTTCAATAGCGGATTTAGGTGTCCCCCTTTCAACTCCACATAGGGTTGGCACAAATCCTTATAGGGTTGAAATCACCTAAAAAGGATTCAAAGTCTCCTAATAGGGACTCTATGTACTAATTGTATTTTATGGGATCTTAATAGAGTATATCCTTTCACAATGAACTTTTATATTAGTACATCATCTTGTGGGAATAATTCCCACTAGGGTTTTCCCTCTGATCAAGGGTTTCCCTAGTTAACATATCTGGTGTGATTGTACATGTTTAACTTTCTATGTATGTTGCATCTATTTTTTACATGTTTCAAAATTAATAAAGATATTGAGAGTTGTTTAAAATACATAATTTATTCACCACCACCCCCCCCCCTCCCCCAAATTTTTCTTGGTGGACATTACTTTCTAACAGTAAAATAATGGTCTATAATCAATCAATCTATCCTCATCCTTAGTCAATTTGAAAATTGACAAAAGAATAAAATTAATGGTTTTCTAAGATGGAATATACTTAGGTAGATCTAGAAGTGGTTTACATATGGTTCAATTTATATATGGTATATATTCTTTATAATTTTGTTAGATGAGTTCTAAATCATGACATAGGTTGAACTTTCCATAAAAGCCAATGTTGCTATATGTACACAAGCCCATCTCCTCCAATTAAGATTTCTTGTTTGTAACACTTTGCAAACTAAGAGACTAAACAATGACATAAGTAGCTTTATGCAATTATAAATATCATCAACCCAAAATCCCATATCTCTACATGATTTCTTGAGGCATAAATAAATGACTTTTCTAATAGAATTCATTAAACATTTTCCCTATATAATAATTGTGTGCTTATGCAATATAAAATTGTATTTATGTAGTTTAGTTCTTCAATTTAAATATTTTTTCTTATATGATAACAAACTCTTAAGAACATTCTTTGTGCATTAACCTTGTTATAATGGACTCTTATTAAAAAAACATTTTATAATATCTCTCTATTAATTTAAAAATAAGCAAGTTTCACTATATATTCTAATTAATATGTAATGTTAAAATTATGAATATATTACTTAGGATAAGGGAAAGAGATTTGGTAAGTTATAAACTAAAGATTTTGTAATTTTGAAGTGTTGAAAATTAACTCAAGTTAATGGTCCTAGGATTTCTATATTTGGGATAGGATATAATTAACCTAGAGATCTCTAACTCCTTAATATTTTCAACTAAATAAATTTCACACCAAATGTAACACTAGAAAATTTTATGAGGGAAAACTGACACATAGAGGGAAACAACCAAAAAAAACCTTCTATTATCTAATTAAAGAGCCTTTAATACACGAGAATTGCAAACTCTAACTTACCTACATGCCTTATAGGCCATAACATTAGATAGATTACATAAGTTCTCCAAAACCCCCATTTTGTCATGCCTAACCACTACTTTGGGTTTTTCTACCAATTAGGACTTTGTTGTCTTAAGATTTCTTTCTGATGTTATGATCAAATTTTTGTAGAATTTGGTTATAATACTGTTGTTGAATAATGAGACTGATGCTAAACGTATTTTCTGTGAAGAACTATGTTTTAGCAGTAAATGTGATTTAGGATTTTATGAATTGCATTTGGCATATCATTAAGTTCAAGTTGATAGATTAACGATTAGTTATTAAGTTTTTAATTCTTTGTTTACTGCATTCTGTTTCATGCTGTATGATAACGTGATGTTGCATATATTTATAAATGGTTATATGCTATATTTAATCAAAATCCTTTATTGTACTTTCATACATGTAACTATACAGGGATTTAATGTTTAGATTGTGTAAACCCTTAAGATGGTTTCGTTTCTTGACTCATGTTGGATTGTAATTGAAAGAACCATGGTTTGCATTTATTTAAATATATTTATATATGTATTGTCTTATGATTAAGGTTCAACACCTTAGTGGAGCTTGGCATACATTTGTATTTGTTTTAAAAAGAGAGTTAAAAACACCTCATATGCAATTAGCAATGATGTAACCCTAAATGGGTATCGGTTGCTATGAAGGAGGGTAACATTGTTATTTTTTTTGGAGCCATTTTTATGGCAGTGGACTGTGAACTGTCGAACTTATGGCACTAAAGTTACAGTCGGCCATACCTTGATGAGAGTCGAGTTTTTTCTGGTTATGGGCTAGTTTTTGAGCCACATTGCTTTGTTGATTTTACATCTATGGTTTTATGCTGAGATATCGGCATTTTATTGGGAATTGGTTGGAAGGTTAACATGCATATTTGGTTTAATTTTCGGAAAGCTCTCAAAGCGCTCTATAGTCCTATGGACCAGATTTGCTCGTCCCCCATTTTTTGACCCTTTTCGAGGTCATTTAATGCCCCAAACCTGACTTTGAAGCATTCTTAGGAGGTCTCCAAAACCCAAAAAAATGCAATAACTTTCAAACCGTGGGGCCTACTGACCTGATTCTTTTTCTGGAATGCTCTAAATCATGATCACATTCATCTGTCCAATTCACACCTTCTAGTTTACCGAAATGATGGCCCAAATACATGCTCCTATTTTTTTGGGATTTTCAAATGCACTGATAGTTGAACTATGAGAGTTGGAACCTTTATTTGAGCCAAATGGGTATCCAAAAATGTAAAGACATGAAACAGAAACTAAGTCTAAGTGCATTTGTTTTGGGTGACACAGGATTGCCCTTATACCTCTAGATGCTCCTGCATCAGACACCCAAGGTAGATTGAAAAGTGACCCTATCACTTTATGGATGGTAGAGGAAATCCCAAATGGGAAACCTCAGCTGTTGAAATCCAAGTTGAGTCCTCGATCGGCCGTCCTTTCCATTTGACCAAATACTCTTCATACTGCCTGTTTCTAGTACTCCTACCCACACGATGATCTAGAATGTCTTCTATCTCCTCCTTCTTAGAAGTAGGAATTGGACATGGCTCTAAAACTAGCTCCTCATCTACACCATCATCATGATACTCTGTTAAATCTGTAATGTTGAAAATGGGAGAAATGTGAATACCATCTAGCAGCTCCACCTCATATGCATTTCCTGAGTCATGTTTCTTCAAAACTTTGCAGGGACCAAATTTCTTCATTTTTAGCTTGTTCTAAGTACCAACTGGAAATATTTCTTTTCGTAAGTGCACCATGACTAGATCCCCTACTTGGAATTCCTTATTTCTTCTCCTTTGATCAGCCCTAGCTTTATACCCTTGATTCATCTTGATAATGTGTACTTGAACCTCCTCATGTAGACGCTTGATGTGTTCAGCAAATTCCTCAGCTTCAACACTTGTCCTCTCCCCTTGTTCTATCTTCCTTAATTCTAGTGCAGTCCTTGGGCTATTCCCATATACAGTTTGAAATGGTGATTTTCCAGTACTCCTATTTATAGAGTTATTATAAGCAAACTCTGCCTGTGGTAGAATTAAATCCCATCCCTTGGGCTTATCTCCAACTAAACATCTCAGCAAATTGCCCATACTTCTATTTACCACTTCTGTTTGGCCATCAGTCTGTGGGTGATGCATGGAACTGAATTTCAAGTCTGTTCTCAACTTCTTCCACAATGTCCTCCAGAAATACCCCACAAATTTAGTGTCTCTGTTAGAAACTATACTCCTTGGAAGACCATGTAGTCTTACCACCTCTTTGAAAAACAAGTCTGCAATATGGACAGCATCATGAGTTTTGTGGCATGGAATGAAATGTGCCATTTTGGAGAACCTATCAACCACCATGAATACTGAGTCATTACCCCTTTGTGTCCTTGGTAATCTAAGAACAAAATCCATACTTATGTCCTCCCATGGCCTTGATGGAACAGGCAATGGCTGATATAGGCCAGTATTTTGACTAAACCCCTTGGCAACATGACAAACCTGGAAACTCTGTACAAACTTCTTCACATCCTGTGTAATTTGAGGCCAAAAATAATGTTCTCTAAGAATGGCAATGGTCTTATCTTGACCAAAATGTCCTACCATCCCTCCACTGTGTTTCTCCTTAATCAAATTTTCCCTCATGGAACTCCTTGGAATGCACAATTGACTACCTTTGAACAACATGTCATCCTGAATCAAATAGTCTAACCACTTGGTTCTATCTAAAGCAACAGGTTCTTTACAAGCTTTCCATGCTTCAACAAAATTAGGATCCTCAGGGTAAAAATTCTTGAGTTCATCAACCCAACTACTTCAACCTACATTACTGTAAGCAGTGACTATCTCCTACTTAGTGCATCTGCAACCTTGTTAGATTTTCCACTTCTATGCTTCAACACAAATGTATAACTCTACAAGAATTCTACCCACTTCATATGCCTCTGATTCAATTTACCTTCGCTATTTAGGTACTGTAATGACTGATGATCAGTATACAAAACAAATTCCTTTAGCAATAAATAGTGCCTCCATTTCTTTAAGGCCTAAACTATTGCATAGAACTCTTGATCATAAAAAGAATACTTCTTCTTTGCATCATTCAATTTTTCACTAAAATATGCAATAGGCTTACCTTCTTGGCTTAATACAGCCCCAATAGCGCTGCCACTAGCATCACAATCCACCTAGAACACTTTTCTAAAATCTGGAAGTGCCAACACAGGCTGTTCTGTCACCTTCTTCTTCAGCAATTCAAAACTTCTCACAGCTGTTGTAGTCCATTTGAACTCTTTTCTATCCCCTCTTATTGTATCAGTTAGGGGTGCACATATGCCACTGAAATTCTTAATAAACTTCCTGTAAAAACTAACCAGACCATGAAAGGATCTTACCTCAGTAGCAGATCTCGGAGTAGGCCATTCCAAGATGGCTTTTACCTTCTCTGGATCCATTTTGAGACCTTCAGGTGATATAACAAACCCCAAATAGACTAATTCCCTTTTTGCAAAGACACACTTCTTTAGATTAATTAACAGTTTCTCTTCCCTTAGCCTTTCAAGGACACTACGAATATGCAGTAAATGTTCTTCCAAAGTCTTGCTGAAAATTAAAATATCATCCAAATAGACAATAACAAATTTTCCAAAGAACTTCTTAAGTACCTCATTCATGAGCCGCATGAAGGTGCTTGGGCATTCGTCAATCCAAAGGGCATGACTAACCACTCATAAAGACCCTCCTTGGTCTTGAAGGCTATTTTCCACTCATCTCCTTCTCGAATCCGTATCTGATGATAACCACTCTTCAGATCTATCTTTGTGAACTACTGAGTTCCACTCAAGCAGTCCATAAGATCATCCATCCTTGGCAAAGGAAACTGGTACTTGATGGTTATCCTATTTATAGCTCGGGAATCTGTACACATCCTCCACTCTCCATCCTTCTTTGGTGCGAGTACTAAAGGTACTGCACATGGACTCAAGCTCTCTTGAATCAAGCCCTTCCTCAATAGCTCTTGAACCTGTCTATTTAGCTCCTCTGTTTCAATAGGAGTCATCCTATGAGTAGCCTTGTTAGGCAAACTAGCTCTTGGAATCAGATCTATCTGATGACTGATTTGCCTTACTGGTGGCAATCCATCTGGAACATTATCAGAGATAATATCTCCAAATTCCCCTAGTAAATCTAAAACTTCAAATGGTATTTCACTACTACCTTCTTTATCTTTCCTAGGAATCAAAGCATAGCACATATGCTGATGTTTCATGCCATCTAAAAACTTCCTTCCATCAACCAAGACAAATCCTAGCACTGCTACATACCTTTTCACCTTCCTTTTTCATGGGCTTCAATTTGTGGTGAACTCCATCCTTTTTCAGAGAGTATGTGTTTGCATGTCCATGTATTGCATGTCTATCAAACTGCCATGGTCTACCCAACAATAGATGGCAAACATCCATCAAAATAACATCATAGAGAACTTCATCATGGTAACTCCCAATTTTGAATTTTACTAAACATTGTTCACTTACCAGGACCTTATGATCATCTTTTACCCACGAAATCTAATAGGGTTGGGGATGTTTCTCCCTTTTGAGCTTTAGCTTAGAGACCATCTCTTCTGATACCAGGTTATCAGTGCTACCACCATCAATGATCACGTCACAACATTTATCCTCACACTTGCATCTGGTATGAAACAAACTCCTTCGTTGTCCTAGTTCATTCTCAGCACTTAGTAGGACTCTTTCATTTACCAAGGTCTCTCCTCTTTCTACATCCTCTAAATGTGATGATTGTGCATCCTCATCCACATGAGCAACCCTAGCTTGGCCCTCAGCTCTCCTATCTATCCTTCCTTATCGTCGAGGGCATTCAAAGGCACGATGACCTTCTTCATTACAATGCAAACAGGTACCACAAAAGCCTCCTCTTCCTTGTCCACGTCCTCTACCTCTTCCTCTTTGATTTCCAAAGTCTTGATCATGGGAGCAGTTGAAACCCTCATTCCTCTGGTTTCTGCTAGTACCCACATCTTCATTTTTCTTTTGGGTTTCATTGCGGCCTCCAGATGATCTACTGCTTCCCCTTCCTCCTTGATCGCACCCTCTTTGTCTTCCTTCAAACCTTTTATTCAGCTTCTCTTCAACTCGTAGGGAAAACTGGTATGCCTTTTCAACGCTGGTCATTCTTACCAAAATTAATTCCTCTTGGATGCTAGGTCGCAACCCACTGATATAACGAGAAACCTTCTCCTTATTTGCTTCTGCATGTCCTGCTCTAATCAAGAGTCGGTAAAACTCCTCTGTATATTCTTGGACTGATCTTCCTGCTTGCTTTAACCCATGCATCTTCTTAAATAGATCAAGCTCATAGTCCACAGGAATGAACTGCTTCTTCAATTTGTCCACCATGCGATCCCATCTTGTGATCTTCTCCTTTCCTCTTCTAAGTCTTTCCAGTTGAACCTCTTGCCACCAAATTTTTGCATGGCCTTTCAGTTTGGCCTTTGCAAACTCAACCCTATCTGGGTCCCTTACATCCTCATACTCAAAGTATTCTTCCAGTTCATTTATCCAATCGATCAACTCATCGGGTTTCAGATTTCCTGAAAATATACCCACTTCAATTGTAGGTCTTTTCCCAAACTTAGCAATGGCCCTAAAAAGCCTTTCCTCTACAAGATTCATAACTTCCCCATCAACTTCCTCTTCTAGTCCCATTACTTCCTCTTCATTGTCATCCTTACTATTGTCACCTGCGGCAACATTTGCTCCTCTACGAAGCTCCTCTTGCAATGCTTGTACCTACCTCTGGAGGGCTCTAACCTCCTCAGGATCAATAGCTCTGGCCCTTTCACCACACTCTCTTCATGGAGGCATCTTCTAACTCGAACCCACAACCACACAGTCCTGGTGCAAACTGCGTCACAGTCGGCGCTCTGTCAACACACTCAGGAAAACCCGCTCTGATACCACTTGATGAGGACACAACCCAAGAACAGAATGGAAGCAATAGAAAAGGGAAATTATATTAACTGATAAAATAAGCTAGTACAACTAGTACAAGAAAATAAACTTCAAAACATGCCCTAAGGGCTTACAATAGCATAAATCTGGAGATAATTTCTCCTTATGGTACCTCCTCTCAAACTCCACTCCGAACTGCCTTTTACAATGCCAGAAATCTCCTTAAATAGACCCCGAAGGGTTAAGGACTAGGAGTACATTCTAGAAAGTGCTAGTCGGCATCCACCGACAAAATAGAAGGTTCCGAAAGCTGCGTTAGAAGTCGGTGCCAATCTAGAAGAATCCAGAAATGGTAACCAAACTTTCGGGAGGCATAACTTTTGAACCGTAGCTCCGATTGACGAACCATTTACATTTTTGAAAAGCTCTCAAAGCGCTCTATAGCCCTATGGACCAGCTTCACTCATCCCCCATTTTTCAACCCTTTTCGAGGTCATTTAATGCCCCAAACCTGACTTTGAAGCATTCTTAGGAGGTCTCCAAAACCTGAAAAACTACAATAACTTTCAAACCGTGGGGCCTATTGACCTGATTCTTTTTTTGGAATGATCTAAATCATTATTGCATTCATCTAGCTAGTTCACACCTTCTATTTTACTAAAATGATGGCCCAAATACATGCTCCTATTTTTTTGAGATTTTCAAACGCACTGATAGTTGAACTATGAGAGTTGGAACCTTTATTTGAGCCAAATGGGTATCCAAAAATGTAAAGACATGAAACAAAAACTAAGTCTAAGTACATTTTTTTTTTGGTGACACAGGATTGCCCTTATACCTCTGGATGCTCCTGCATCACCTTATTTGGGAAAATTTCTCTTGGAATCAAATCTATTTGGTGACTAATCTTCTTCATTGGGGGTAATCCATCAAGTACATTATCTAACACAATATCAGGGAACTCTCACAAAAAATATGTGACTTTTGTAGGTGCCTCCTCTACTTCTTGTTTAACATATTTTGGGATTACAGAAAAACACATATGCTCATTCTTTATACCTAGTAGAAACTCCTTTCCATCAACAAAACATATTCTAGTAACACTACATACATTTTCTTCTTTCTTCTTCAATGGCTTCAACTTATGTTTC
The DNA here is from genome assembly GCA_028749045.1 of Cupressus sempervirens. Taxonomy (NCBI): domain Eukaryota; kingdom Viridiplantae; phylum Streptophyta; class Pinopsida; order Cupressales; family Cupressaceae; genus Cupressus; species Cupressus sempervirens. Next base: position 291,967,022 of record CM053793.1, on the reverse strand, counting down.
ACACCATCCTTTTTCAATGTGTAGATATTTTCTCACCCATCATTTACAACATGCCTATCAAACTACCACAGCCTACCTAGCAACATATGACATATGTCCATAGGTATGATATCACAAAGCACCTTATCCTGGTAGCTTCCAATCTTGAACTTCACTAGGCATTGCTCATTGACCATGACCTTGTGGTCATCCTGCACCTAGGAAATATAGTATGGATGTAGGTGTTTTTACATCTTGAGATTTAACTTTGTGGAAATCTTTTCTAACACTAGATTATCAATATTTCCACCATCAATGATCACATCATAACATTTGACTTCAAATTTGCACCTAGTACAAAACAAACTCCTCCTTTGATCAAGTTCATTTTCTCCACTCAGTAAGACTCTCTGGTTAACTAGGACTTCTCCTCTTTCATCATCTTCATAATCAAATGATTTTTCATCTTCATCAAAATGTGAAACTCTAGCCTAGCCTTTGGTTCTTTGATCTATCCTTCCTTGGTGCTAGGAACATTCAAATGCTCTATGCCTTTCTTCTTTGTAGTGAAAGCATTTCCATGGAAACCCCCTCTTCCAAATCTTTGTCCTCTGCCTCTTCCTCTTTGATCTCTATTATTTTGATCATGTAAATTATTGGAATTATCTCCCTCTAAATCTGACTGCTACTTCCAATCTCATCTTTGTTCTTTTGATGACCATTTTGAACTCCGTAAGATTGTTTTCCAGATCTTCCACCATGACCTCTTGCACTATTATTTTTATCAAAAAAATTTCTCAAATTCTCCTCAACTCTTAGGGAAAACTAGTATGCTTCCTCAATACTAGTCATTCAAACTAGACTTAGCTCCTCCTAAATGCTTGGCCAATAGGAAACTTTGTCCTTATCAGCTTTTGCATGGTTAGTTCTAATGAGAACTTCATAGAAATCATTGATATACTCTTGAATAGACCTTCTTGCTTGCTTTAACCCTTACATTTTCTTCAATAGATCAAGCTCATAATCCATGGGAATGAACTGTCACTTCAATTTAGCTATCATCTTATCCCATCTAGTGATTTTATCCTTTCATCTTCTATTTCACTTCAATTGAATCTCCTACCATCAAATCTATGCATGAGCCTTCAGTTTGGCCTTTGCAAACTTGACCCTATCTAGATATTCAATATCTTCATATTTAAAGTACTCTTCCAACTCATTAATCTAATCAATCAATTACTTTGTGTTAAGATTTCCTAAAAATGTCGCAACATCAAACTTAGATCTTTTTTCAATATTGGAAATGGCCTTAAAAATGTTTTCCTCCTATGGGTTAAGAACTCCATCTACTACCACTTGATCAAGATTTCTTTCTTCTTATCTTTCATCCTCACTTTCATCTTCTCCTATGACAAGATTCACTCCTCTATGCATTTTTTCTTGCAATTCTTGCTTGCATTTGCCTCTAGAGGTCTCTAAAACCCTTAGGTGTAACACCTACGGCTCTCTCACCACATTGTCTTTATGGAGGCATCTTCGTGCTTCCACTAAAACCCTAGTTTAAATTGCCTCATAATCAGTGATTTTTCTACATGCATAGCCCAAACCATGGTCCATGGTCCTGGTGCTATTGCCTCACAATCAGTGATATATTTACACACACAAGAACTCCTACTTTGATACCACTTTATGAAGGGTGCTCCTCTTAATACCTTAAATACATAACAAAAACAAAGAAATAACAACAATTTGCAATAGCAAAATATGAGTTTCATATTATCACTACAAATATAGAATTACAAAATTTAGAATTATAATATGCTAACCAACATGGATGCCTTAATTACAATAATCTACAAGATGGTGTTGTAAATTATCACCCAGAGTTGTCCTAGACAATCTATGGTCATTTCTTAAATAGGCAATTTCATCCGTCCTGGGAAGGTTCTAGACACTCAAACTTAATACCTAGGGCCAAAAAACCTTAACAATACATATAGAGTTGGCCAAATACACCTTTGACATTTATTTTGGAATTTTTGGTTAGCCTAACTTCAAAAGGCCATAACTTTTAATTTTTTTCTTTGATTTTCTATTATAACCCCATTTTGAAACCCTCAACTTCTAATCTATAAGCTCAAATCCATGCAAGTGCCCATCCATTGAATTTTGGGGCCTCAATTGGGCACGTTTAGACCTTCAAAACTGAGCCCAAATTTTTTGTACCAAAAATCCACAATAGCTTCACTAATACTTATGAAATGGCATTGAGCCTAAACTAGTAGGCTAATATGACTGAGATGAACCTCCACCTCTAAAATTAGAACACCTAGAGCTCATAGGACTAAAGAAAATGAAGAGAAAGTCTCCGCAGATAGTAACTCTACATTAAGACAACCCTTATTCAAACAACTAAAATGAAATATTTTTTGTTGATGCAAGATTTCTCTTACACCTAGGATGCTCATGCATCACAACTTCTCTTCCTAAACAATTCCTTTTAACCCTAAAGCTAGGTAAAAAGAAAAACACATTTTCTAGTTTAAAACCAAAATTTGAAATTGTAATTTTGAAGTTTGGCAGCTGGGTGCCAAAATAAAAAAATTTAAATTTAAATTTAAATGAAGTCTATAAAATAGGCAGTTCTCGAAAAATGGTCCAACTTCTAGGAGGTATAACTTTTATTCTGGAGCTTCCATTGATGAATTTTTTATATCATCAAAAAGATCTTTGAGAACTCTATGATCCTATCAATAGGATCTGCTCTCCCTACATTTCTTAGACCCTCTAGTTTTTTTTATCGTCTCAAACTTGACTCTATTTTATTTTCCATAGTTTTAAACTTAAAACTTTAATATCTTTCAAAAGCTGAATAATTTTGACCCAATTCTTTTGCCAAAGTGCTTAATTCTTCATTTCAAATATTTCCTATAAAAATTGACTCCATCTTCCTAAATTAAAACTTACTAAAAATTGTAGGTTGTTTCAAAATGCAGTGAGAGAAATATGAGAGTTGTATTCTACAATTAACCCAAATAGATATCCAAAAATGAAAACCTTCAAAAAGAAACTAACTGAAAACACATTTTTTGGGTGATGCAAGATTTCCCTAACATTGTTAGATAGTCCTACATTAGACACCTAGGGTAATTTGAGAAGTGACCTTGTCACATTTTTACTAGTTGAGGAAAACCAAAATTGCTAATCTTTGCTTCAAACAACCATGAAGAGTCTTCTATAGGAATGCATTTCCATTTTACCTAGGATATTTCTATGGTTTCTCATGATCTTGACCCTTCTATGGAGAATGATTCTTCTCACTCATCTCATGATGAGGATAAGGCTTTAAGGGTTCCTCCTGAACAAGTTAATAAGATTACTACTAAGATTGATAAAATGCATGATTAGCTTCTTCAAGAGAATCACAATACTAATAATGTTGCTGATTTTCATGCTCTTAAGAAAATGATTTGTAATGTTGAACATGGTATTAATATTTTTCATAATCTTACTCACCTTTCCTATTCTTGTATAAAGCCTTTGGCTCAAGTCACATCTCAAATAGGGATGGCTCTTCCTGTCACTACTCTTGAACTACCTTTCCTATTTCTGTACCTATATCTAACATTACTACTCATGTTTCTCCTATTGTGACTACTTTTGTTCAACCATCTAATCCTCCTCTTAGTAGTCTTCCTATTCCTTCTTTTCTCATGAGTGTTCCACCTGCTTCATTGCCTACTTCACAGCTTTCATATAATAGTATTCCTTTCACTTGTCCTCATTCTACTACTATGGTTCCTAGTGTTGCACCAATAGAATCTTCTATCCCTTCCGATTCATACACTCTTCCTAGTGTATCAAATGTGCCAGTGGTACCTATTTCCTTTGATGATTTCACTATCATTAGCCTTACTCAAATTGTTTCTTCTTTGCAATCATAACTTACTCTCTTAATCTATCTAAGTTTAATGTTCTCACATTTAATATGGGTATTCTTTTTTCTTTTGACATTGTCCATACCATTTCTTCTCAAGAAGATGATATGGCTCACCTTGATACTTATAATAGTAAAGGTGACCTAGTGACTCATCTTAAAACTTTTCAAGTTCTATGTAGTGATTATGCTCATAATCATAGGATTTTAGCTAAGCTATTTACTTGTACATTTTGTGACAAAGCTTTGTAGTGTTATTTCTCTTTGCCACCTAATTCTATTGATTCCTTTCATAAAATTGTTAATGCCTTTGTCCAATAATTTCATAACAACATTGCTCCATTAGTGTCTTTGACTGATTTGATGCATTGTAAAATAGGTTTTAAGGAAAGAGTGACTAATTTAATTGGTCAGTATATGTTTATTGCAAATTTATAAAAACACATTAGATATAGGATTATGCTTACTAATTTTACTTTCTTTTCACAAATTTGTGCAACACTTCATCATTATCAATTACAAGTGAGCTAGTTTGAGAGCACCACTCCAATGGCTCATGTACTTATTGATAAGAGTGATGTCACACCTAGTCATACCAAATTCCAAAAACCTAACAACTATGTCAAGATTAACAAATCCAAATTTATAGTAGATGAACAAGTAGTTGTTGTATCTTGAGGTGTTGTTGCTTCTTCCTCTATTTTCCAGATGAAGTGTATGTTTACTCCTCTTTTTAAGTCCTTAAATCCCATTATGGGAAGGTTGGTTAGTGCTAATATTATTACACTTCATCTTGTTGGACTACTTATTCCTTCTACTAAATCAAGTCCAAACTTTGATCCTAAATCCTTTTGTCAATATCATCGTCAACGTAGCCATGATACTAAGGCATGTTATACTCTAAAACATAAGATTCCAGACTTGATTGATTCTATGTTTTATCTAGTAATATTCATTGTAAGAATTTGTCTCAAGATCTTATACCATGTAAGAATTTTCCTAAGGAAAGAAATAAAATTCCAAGATCAAGAAGCTCTAGAGATAGCACAAGAGACATAGGAAAAATGATGATCAATTGATTCAATCAATAATGGTCAACAATACAATGTAGAATACCTAGTTTTTTAGATGAATACATATTATATGTGCCTAAATATAAAGGAAATCAAGATGACTAGGATTCATGCAAGTGATAAGCATCACAACTAAGAACATGTCCACCAAAGGTGAATTATCCTCTATAGTGCATGAAAGTATGTGCAACAATGAGAGGACAATAATACAAAGGTATATCACACAAGGAGAGCTGTGAGACAACATGTGCTCAAATAATGTGCAAAATCATATGTGTCTACATGACAACTAATATAAAAATGTATTGTCCCAAGTAAACTTAGTAAAGTGTAATTAGTAATATTTAATTACACCAACACTCCCCCTGAAGTGCAACTTACGAGAATGAACTTAAACTTAGAAAAGCTAGATGAAAATGTATGATGGATCCTAGCTAATAGGCCATGTTGGTACCCATTTACAAACTGCAAGTGCAAAATATATATAATGCAATCTCTCATAAAGTGGAGAAAGATGGGAAAACCTCATGGAAAAACCCTCACCAAAAAAAGAGAGATGATAAAGAAAAGAAAGATGCATATAATAAATAATCCCTTCATAATAAGGAAAAAAGGATAAATGAAATCCCCCCACCCCACCCCCCCCCCCCCCCCCATAGCTTAGCGAATGATCTCCTACAAGTATGGAAAGTGTTTGAAGACAAAAGGTGTTCCAATGTCTACAAAAAATATTTCTCCCCTTAGGAAGAAGGTACACTAAGTAAAAATTCAAGAAGGCTTCCCATTGTGGATAGGGAGAAGGGGGGGGTATCCAAATAAAGTATGAAGTCTCTTAAGTCAGATGATGTGTCACTGTGTCCTTGAAGGATGATGATTCCATGAACCAATCAAGATCAAGCCTAGTAGAAGAAGGTGAAAAGAAAGGAACTAATGGTAAATGTTCCATGAAGGAATGTTTTTCAAACTCCAAAGACAATGATATCTACTCAAGAGAATTGAGAGGAAGAAAAGGAAAGAAACCCCACCTCAATGTAGAATGTACACCAATAAGAGATGCTCCTAGATCAATGTACAAGTTGCACCAAGAAAATTGGATGATGTTTCTCCCTTTAGGAAGAAATGGTGTCATAAGTGTACCAAAGAATCATCCCCAATTAGTAGGAAGAACCCTCAAGATGTATGATGTCTCAGGAAACTAAAGAGGAATCTCAACACATGAGTATGATCAACCATGCAATATGACATCTTAAGTGAAGTGTGAGACTTATGAATATCAATCTTTGAAGACTAAAATGTCTTCTCTAAAGTGAAAGAGACCTCCTACAACTAATGTATCAAATAATCTACAATCATTTCAAACTTGAAAGAAGGATCAAGTGGAGAATGATGAGGGTCTGAGTTTTCCCTTGGAACAACTAAAGAAGGATTTTCCTCACCAAAGAGAAGATGGGTATCATCAGTGTAGTCTCCCAAATCCTCAATGTAGGATTTCACAAACAAAATTGTAATGTCTATCTAGAAATCATCCCAAGGAGTTGTAACTGGAAGACAAGGAATGTCTTATTGTACTAAATCATGATCATCATTTTTGTCGTCCTCCTTCTCTTATTATTTTGCAAGATCTTTGATGAACTTTAATGTACCATCATCATAGGGAATATTATCTGCATCTTCAAGTGGAATGAGATGATTTTCAATAGGATCAACTAGTACTAGAGAAATATATGGATCTCCAAAATGTTCCCAAATAAGATTCCACCCTTGCAAAGGAAAATCATTATTCATGATTGTATGGTAGACTATATGAGATGTAAAGGAGCAAAGACTCTTACAAATTGTACCTCTAATATGTTCATTTTTACAATGCCATGCTTCTCTCTTCCCATATGTCTTTGGCTTAGGAATGGTTCCATAAAGATTAGGCAAGATATTAAGCCATCTATAATGAGTGATGATTCATTTTTCCCATTATGCAAAATTATCCCTAGTTAACTATATGATAGAAGGATGTGGTGTTGGCATGATTACATCAATAATGCACCCCCAACATGCAATGAATCAATAAGTCCCCCCTAAATAGATGAATTTGGCACTTTATATGTAGTTTTAGTACAATTTCCACTTGTTCAATCTAACCAAAATGGACTTTTGATTATGATTATTACAACAAAAAATATGAAGCAATAATAGACTCAATATAATTGGGACCCAATACCTATAAATGATCTACAAAATACAAGTACCCAATAGGTCAAAATGGACCAAATGTTGAAAGTGATATTTTCATCCAAATAAGCCTAGCTTAGGATAGTAAGTCTAGATTACTCTAAAAGAATTATGCACTTTAAAAAAATGGCACCTAAAAATGTGTCTATATGAGCCTGAAATGAGCCTCTAAAGTTGCAAAATCAAGGATTGGACATATACAATCACCAAAACCTATAAATTCTAGAAAGTATGTTCACAAAAGTCAAAAAATAATTATGCCACTAAACATATTGGTAAACTTAGGCCAAAATTAAATCAAAATTGGAGTCTGTATGATCAATTTATGGCCCTGCAAAGTTGGATTACCAAATAAAAAATGAAAGTTGTGAGGGGTTTGGTCTTCCAATTGTGATAACATAAGAAATTTTGCATACCAAAATTTGATGGTCATATAGATGTCACAAGAAAATTCCTTCCACCCTTTTTGGCATCTTGATGACCATCAATTTTTGGATACTTGGAATTTGTGGAAATAAGAGCCAAAGGATGGAGATGATGATGTGGAAAAATCTTATTGAGAAATACAAATGTGGAAAAAAAATCACCCATATATGTTGGGAAAAGGCACAGGTGGTTAAATAACTCCAAATCTCTGCAATGATGACTGGGCAAGGATGATGTCACATGCTTGTGTCTGATGGAGACCATGTAGTTGGGTTTCTCACACTGAAGGCTTCAAATATTGTAATCAAATGACACCTTGTATTAGGTGATGAAAATCTATACAGATCTTCCCACATGCTTGGTATAACCCAATGTTGGCTACGAGTGAGTGTCAAGCTCGTGTGGATTGTTTGAGTGGTGTCTTCAATGAGAGCTCAAGGGGCTCAAAGAGCACAATGAATTTTCCACAAAATATAATACAACCACTCCATGCAAAGTTAGATGTTGAGATCAAAATCAATGGATTAGGTTATGTTGGGTCTCTGCCAAGCTTGGGTTTATGCAAAGAGATCAGATCTAGTCTAGTGGTACCTTGATGTGTTATCTAGTGTGGAAGTTTGAATTACCAAAATCCTCTTTCAAGTCACCCAATTAAAAATCATAGAGCTCTAGATGTTGAGTGATAGTCAACCAATGATAGGTTGACCCAATTTTGGGCTCATAAATAATCATTGGGTGCTTTAGATTGCTCCAAGTCATGGTAGTAATAATTTATGCTCGATTACATGGTCTTGGAAAATCTATGTACAAAACTATGTGGAGGGCATCTATGGATTAGATTAGATGTATCTAATGTCTTTGAAAAGAATCTTAATCCTAGATTGGTGATTTCTTGTAACAACATGAATTTCTCTATGATTAATCCTCACTGTTAACAATATTACTCCAATATAGGAGAGGTGGATAGTGTTATTGATCTAATAGTGATATCTTCATAGTGGGCACCTACTCTTCAAGGTTGGATCCTACATGGAATAGGATTTTCGTGTGCAAAAAAATGTTGAGCTTGGGAAGTGTGTGCTCTAGAGTTTGAATTCACTAGATAGTTGGGACCCAAGTTAGAATATTGGGTGCTAACATTTATTTTATGTTAGCTCTTTTCATTGGATCAAATGTGAGATGAAGTGCCTTATCACTACTACTTAGGGGTTGTGCACATGTAGGAAGGTGTGTGGACACTACTTGGGTAGTGAGAGGCTAAGAGTAATGTGGTACTTTCATTTGTTGGTGATTAATTTCAACTAGCAATTTTGTTTAGTTCTGACAATGATTTACTAGCAATTTTGATAAGTTTTGGTGGTGATTCTCTTCATGCATAACTAAAGATCCAATTATTATTAACAGATCAATATCCTTTATTTAGTTGATAACCCCAATCTTTCACCTTGAATTACTCTTATTCGGTGGAGTTAATTGTGTATAAATCATGCATTTTATATATTGATTATAGAATTTCATTCTTAATTGGCTCTATTATTTTTTCTATTTCTATAATTCGTATCTTTTTCTTTCAGCAAGATTCTTCATTTATTTTTCAAATTGATTGTAAAATCTTACATGGTATTAAAGTCTAGTTGGATAGAAGAAGAAGTATTGTTTTTGTTGCATGTATTGAAAATTAGAGCATTTATTTTTTGAATGAATTTTCTTCATTAGACTGGGGTTTGTTAATGTGTTTCTATTTGTAATCATGAACTGAGATAAAGTTCCATTTTGGGGGAGATCAATGATGTCTAGTATATATTTTCATCCATCTATTGTCAAGCTAACCTTAGAAAATTATCTATCTTGGAAAAAAGGGATAAAGGATCATTGCATTGAGCAAGATCTAATGCCCTATCTCCTTGGACACATTTTCGAGCCAAGTGAGTATGAACGAAAAATTGCATGGTTTAATAGTAATGACATTGTCTATGGGCTAATATTTCTTACTACTTATGAGGATATTTTATATCATATATAGCATATAGAGTGCCCTTTTGTTGCTTGGACCATCATTCGATAGTTATATGGAGACATTGATTCTTCATCTAAAAGTGATGATTCCTTGGATAACCAGACTTCTATAGGTGATAGTCATATTTCAGTTGCCTCATCTTGTGTGAAAACATCCTTTATGGATGATTAGTTTATTGATGACCTTGGTGCTTTAGTTGTTTCTTTAGAGATTAGAGTTGCTTCATCGAAATCTTCCAATGATTCTTTGCAATAGGATCATTTGTGTCTTCTGGATTCAGTTCATTGGGATAGATTTCTACCAAACATATCATTTTTGTTTGTAGAATCCCTTATTTCAGATCTAGATGATAGCATTGATTGTATTCATCTTCTCTTTGATGAAGGTGACTCTTCTTTACTTGTTGTGAGAAAGCCTCATGGCCCTCTTCTTCCTTCTCTACATAGTCATTCTTCATAGATTGATACAAGTTTGGATATATTTGCACAACATTCTAAGGAGATTTATTTACCTTTTGAGGTGAAAAATGTGTCTTTTGATTATGGTCTACAACATTTTCTAAAATATTATAGCCATTTCAAGATCTATATAGAGACCATTGAGCAGTTGTTAGAGGTATTATACATCTTGAGATTTCTTCCTACATATTCTTTTTAGGATTGGGAAGACTTCATTCATACATCTTCAATTATGTTTCTTCCTAAAGGGAAGAATGTTGTTTGATGATCATGGACCACCTTCTACACATAGTGTCGAGCATCTACCATTCAATACATGCCATGGAGGGATCTATCTTCTCTTCCACTTCACTTTTTTTGGAGATCTTCTTGGGGTCAAAGAAATTGTAGTATGGTAGTTTTATTTCTTTATTAGCATGTATTTGGGGGGGGGGGGGTTTATTCCTACTGGGTTTTCCCTCTTTCCTCTCCTTAGATTTCTCTTTTCTCCATGTTAGAATTAAAGGGGGTGTTGGTGATTAATTCTAACTGGTAGTCCTATTTAGTTTCAATGGTGATTCACTAGCAATTTTGATAAGTTTTGGCAGTGATTCTCTTCATGCATAACTGAAGATTCAATTGTTATTAACAGATCAATATCCTTTAGTTAGTCGATAACCCCAATCTTTCACCTTGAATTACTCTTATTCAGTGGACTTAGTTGTGTATAAATCATGCATTTTATATATTGATTTAACAATCAATGATCAATAGAATTTCATTCTTAATTAGCTTTGTTATTTTTTTTGTTTCTATAATTTGTATCTTTTTCTTTCAGCAAGATTCTTCATTTATTTTTCAGATTGATTGTAAAATCTTACATAATTCCACAAAAGATACTTCACCCTTTAAGTTTGAAGGCCTACCTCATCCAACACAAGATTGCAAACATTATTTGTTGTTCTCCTTTTTGTACCCATAATTTTTTATTGAGGTTGAGCACTTGATTTGATTTGAATTGAAGGAAGGTCACAATCGGTTCTATATGCTATGTTAGGATCTAGAGAATATTCTCTACACTCAGTAATCTCTCTCAAAGAATAGGTTGATGGGGCCAGATAGAATTTTCCATGAAAAAGTATGATGAATATAATCATAAAATATGTCACAAAAACTAAAAAGATATCTTAAAAAATGAAATAATTATTTTTAATAGAAAAAATTTGGATTTGTATAGTCAACTTGCAGATTAGGCCTTAGGGTTCTGATTTGCAAAAAAAAATTGCCTCTGATTTGACTTTTTCCCATCCTAGGAAAATCTATAGTTTAAATTCATTGAAATGGCTACCCTTACACAATGGTGAGGTCCAAATTTTTTTTAAACACTCCCACAAAAATGTTGATCTGAATTTAAATGATGATCCTCCAAAATATGAAGCAAAATGTTTTCCAGTGGCTATGTATCGAATGCTCCTATGCCTCTAATACCATGTAATAGTTATCCTAAGGAAAGAAATGAAATTCCAAGATCTAGAAGCTCTAGAGCACAAAATGATCATCAATTGATTCAATTAATAATCATCAACAATACAATGTAGAATGCACAATCGTTGAGATGAATACATCATTGCCTAAATATAAAAGAAATCAATATGACTAGGAACCATGCAAGTGACAAGCATCACAACTAAGAACATGTCCACCCAAGGTGAATTATCCTCCATTGTGCATGAAAGTACGTGCAACAATGAGAAGATAAGAATACAAAGGTGTACTACACAAAGATAGGTGTGATACAATATGTGCTCAAGTAATGTGCAAACTACTATGTGTCTACATGATAACTAATATGAAAATTCATTATCCTAAGTAAACTTAAGTAAAGTATAATTAGTAATATTTAATTATGCCAATAGTCATGATAATGGAAATAAATTTGTGGCTTCTCCTAACCAAAACCTTAAAATCTATACTAATCATTTACCTCAACACACTACTAATACCATTGTGTAACCTTCTTCTTCTTCTCTTGTTGTGAATATTACTTATGATACTTTATAGGAAGAGAATGATCATACTATTAACATAATGGAAGGCATGGTTTAAACCCCACCTCCATCTAAGAAGAGAATTCCATCTACATATAATGATCAACTTAAGCATAAACCTCACCATAAGAGTACTAGAGCCCTTGTTATTCTATTTAATGATTTTGATATTTCAAGGCTCTAGATGGTCTTCTTTATATTGCTACTTGAGTTTCTAAGTATCCTTCTTATGGTGTCTTTTTTATCCTACTTTGATGGTTAATGTTATCACTAAGGAATGTTTATATGCTAAGAAAATATTTCATGATTTCTATGATTCAAATAATTCTTGGATTCAAACTTGTAATGGTTTCTTGTATCCTCCTTAAGGTTCTATTTATTTTCATGTTGCAGTTTATATTAAAGTGGTGAACAGTACCTTTGTTTTCATTCTAACATCTAATCAATTCTAAGTGAATCTTGGTTTACCTTGGTTGACTTACATGCAAGCCATTTCTTCTACTATTCAGAAGTACATCCAATTTCCTTTTGATGGTGCGATTATGATGATCAATCATAGTATTTATCAACCTTATAGGCCTTGGAATTATTATAACGTTAATTCCTTTTTTTCGTCTATTCCTACTACACCTCCTAGTCTCCCTAATTATATTTTTAATCTTATCAAGATCGTAAATGGCAAAAGATTGTTGAGTTGAAAATTCCTATAGATATCTCCTATAGCCTTTTTCCTATGCCTTCTACACCAATTTCTTCTTATTCTTCTATTTCTAATTGTCAACCACCTATTGCATCCACTGACCATTCTAGTGTAGATCCTCCTTCTAGTATGGTCCCTTCTTCTAGTATGGTGTCTCCTCCTAGTGTGGTTCCTCCTTATAGTTCTTGACCTACTATTGTTCCTCTTATTAACCCATCTAAAGATGGTAAGGAACCTATAGTTGTTGATCTTTCTTATTCTTGATGAACTTCTGGTAAGAGTAAGCATAATCAGCATGCTTGTGAACATCAGGAGAACCACCAGGTTCATGATAAATCTTGTATGCATACTTTTCATCAACCCATTTTTGTAGAGGAAGTTAATCATACTAATGAGATGGATAAATGTGATATTCATATTTTGGATTCTATTGCTATTAATCTTGATGAAGATGATACTTTAGATGAAGATGAGCATGAGATTATTGATCCTGATGTTGATTTTCCTAAAACATGTTCTACGTAGCTTATGCTTACATATAATCTAGAGCATAGCAACTCTCAAGAGGGTTCTTCTTTATATCTAGTCATTTTTCTTGTTGTGTTGGGAATTGCTCCTCTTGAAAGTTGTCCACCTTCTCCCCATACTATTGACTGAGATAGTAGAGGAGGTAAATGCACTTGAAGTGAGTTCTCTAGAATAGTATCTTTTTGTGTGATTGTGTGTTGTGATATGCTTTTCCTGTACTATATTTTTTATATGTTTATTTATATTTATTTAGACAACCTTTACTTTTCTTTTGGTACAAGGTGATAAAGGAAGCAAAATGTTGTATCATTCTTCTATTTGTATCTCACTTCTTCTATATGTTGTATATGTGCTATTGTCCATAATTGTATCCTTATGTTTTTGCTAGTTGGATTTGTGACATAGTAGAACCAATTATTTTTTGTCTCCATGATAGTAGTCCAAAAAGATTCTTCTTTATAACACCTATGTGTATTTCTTCCATTGTGATTTAGTTCTACTTCCTTTGGTGAATGATGGTATTTAATGCTTGATATAATATTTACATGTTATCATATGATCATATTGACCCTAAAGTTAGTAGATCCCTCTGTTCTCTCTCTATATATTTTCTTTTCTCATTTCTCTTGATTTTTCTTCTCTTAGAGGCATTTAAAACTAGAAATGTCTCTTAGTGGATGTGTATATAATCCATTAAAGCCATTTCTCCTATTAAAGTGTTTGCAATGACTTTAACATGTGGGCATAAACTCATGTGGTAGTAAATACATATTTTGAGTATGGCCTAGGGAACTTTAGCCCTAGATTCTTGGTATTCTTCCTAGGTTATCCTCAAATCTATGCATTTTTTATTCATCCCTTCTTTTAGAACACACATCTTGTGAATCCTTTTTATGGATTATGCACAATCCTAAAGAATCAATTCTCCATCCATGCCTTTAATTTTGGAAGTGAGCATCCTTGACATTGTGTCTCTCTTTCCTTTGCACACACATGTTGAATATCATATGTGGATAATGTGTATAAGATCGTTAAGCCCCATAAATAGGTAACAAATTAAGACATATATGCTAAATCTTATATATGGGTAACACAAGAATTTTCTAAATCTCATATATAGGTAACACATTCAAGCACACCATGCTAAGTCCCATGCATGAGAAATACATTTTTTATTTTTTATTTTTTGTGATTCATAATGAGATGTACATTTCTCATTAGAGAATTAACCACACCCCTTCTCTCTTTTCTTCTTTCAGTCAATGATTTATCTCTTGTTATAATCTTGGGGGTGGCAAAGACTCAACCCCTTGGGGGCTTGATGGATTATTTTTCTCCTTGATTGTGATAAGATTATCTTATGCCTTGTGTTCTACTTTACCAAGAGTTTAGCTAAAGTTCACACTCTCACTAAAGTGGGGGATAAATTTATTGTCTTAAATTGGAAGCACTTCAATTTGATTATGGTTTAGAACCTGTGAAATGTGAGATCACCATCTCCTTGCATATCTCCTCCTTTTTTTCATTTTCTTCTCCTTTCTCCTAGGTATAATTGGGGTAAGACCTAATTGATCATCAAAACTCTATTTTCATGGCTTAAAGATCAAGGTATAATCTAACCATATAGGTCCTCCATTTCCTTCATCCAATCACTTAGAATCTCTTATGCACACCAAAACAACTATATCTTGGACTATGCATCTAATTTCTAAGATCCAAGACATGTTTTAGGATCCCAAAGGGATATTGAGGATTTTGGGCCCTGGTTGGAAAAGCCAGAGAGTGCCCCTACCAAGTAGGGATAGATTGCACCCTTTTTGTGGCAATCAAGGATGTAGAGCACCCCTACTTGGGCCTTATTTTGGGTCCATTTTCTAAGTCCCATGTCTAGATTATTTTGGGGTGTTAACTAAGAGGTAGGTTGACCTAGTGGAGTTAGTCAATTTTGAGCCCTTTATAATGTTGGAAGTTACAATTAGAACACTTGTTGTTTTACCATTGATGTCAAATCCATTGATAAAATATATTACTAATTAATTTAAATGTCATATCTATTGATTGATAAAGAGGATTTGATAAATCATTCATAACAATAGCACCTAGAGGAAAATTTGAAGTTATGAAAAGGATATTACAATGGATATTTGATTAGATAGACTTTGATAAAGAAAAGAAATTTTTTACATCAAGAAAGCCAAGCCAAGCCCAGCAATAGAGTAAAAGGCTAGGAATTCCAAGTGTTGCTAGTGTCAACTAAGCCACAGTTAGTGCTGAGAAAATCTAGTGTTGAACAAGCACCAATATCAACCAAGGAAGATTTTTGATGATGGTCTAGAAGAGTTACTATGACTGAGTAATTCAGTGATGCTTGAGTGTCAAAAGTTAGAGTGTCGAGTGACAATATGAGAATGAATTCAAGGAAATTGTGAGATCTAGCTAACACACTATTAAAGTCAAGATGAGGATTAGGTAAAGACCTAATAGACAGATTCAAAAGAATCTTCAAGAGGATGATCAAGAAGATGGATAGATACAATGAATCATGTTGAACTTGATTGTAAACCCTAAGATCTATGGTGATCATACAAAATGGTAAAGTAAGAATTTCCTATTTAAAGAAATACAGAGCCAAAAAAATGGTATGAGAGACTATGTGCATGAAGCTTCAAGATGCTAGGTAATGCGTATGAAGAATAAATATGAACAAAGGTGGATCAAAGATGCACAAGGGTGAACACAAGAAGTGTGTTAGTGAATGCAAAACTAAAGGTGATAACTTGCACAGATGTTGATATTGATAAGTGAATTTGAGAAGAAGGCTTAAGTGTTGTTGAGAAGAGTGGATTGATTGCTTGAAAGGTTTCCAAGTGAATCAAGATTAGAAGTGACTATCAATAATTCAGCACAAGGATCAAACATAGATCTAAATTTGCAAAGTGATTTGTAGTAATATAGATCAAAAGCTATTGTTTTCTTTCTAATCATTGAAAATAGTTTTTATTGAAATCCTTTTAATATAGGTTGATGTCACAATCATTTGAAAGACTTAACAGTCTATGTAAATAATTTAACTAGGTAACATTTTACATGGAATGTTCAAAATCCTTTGACAAGGCCACTCCTAATAGGGTGATTAAATCATTAACAAGGTTACATTTAATAGTCTGTATTGTAAACTTTTAACAAGGTTGGCTCCTAATAGGGCTCGCTTCCAAAGAGTGAAAAAGTGGTGACATGTTGCTAGTGGTTTTTCTCAAATTAGGTTTCCATGTAAAATCCTAGTTTCAAACCTGTAATGAATGTTCTATGTGTTTTATATTTGATAATTTTTTCATTAGGAAAAGCATGTTAAGTTTAAGATAATTAATTGGTAATTATAGTAGAGATTTTCAATTGGTACATAAGGACCTTGAGTAACTGATTCACCCCCCCCCCCAGTTATTCTAAACATTTTTGACAATTGGTATTAGAGCTCAGTGCTTATAAAGCAAAGTTTGAAGGTACTTAAAGCCAACAATCATGACTCACAAAAGAGATGTACCAAAGTTGAACAAGAATTTTCCTACATGGAAGACCTTGATGAGTTACACATATCCAATATCAATGATGTTGCTATGAACTTTTTGGACAATGAGTATGTAAAGGTAACAACTTAGTTATGTTGAGCTTGACGATCTAAAAGATTTTGATAGTGCAAAGAAGATGTGGGAAAAATTGAAAACTATATATGGACATGATAACAATATCCTAAGAGCTAAATCAAAGAGCTTGAGAGGTAAATTTGATGACACAAGAATAATGGAATGTGAAAACATAGTGCAATACTGCACAAGAGTCAAAGAGGTTGTTAATGCTATTCAAGGTGTAAATGGAGAAATCAAAGAAGAAATAGTACCAAGTAAGATTTTGACCTTAGAAGGTGTAATTGGTAGACTTGCTACTTTTGAGATTTCTAACTTTGATAACTACACACCGGCTACTATTGAATCCACTTTCATGTCACAATTAGTTCTTAGCAAAAATAAAGGAAAACATGTGAAGAGTGATAGTGATAGTTCTAATGATGAGATTGATGAACTTGAAGCTCTCATTGTAAAATTATTTGGAAGAGGAAGAAGTAAATATAAAGGTAAATTACCTATCATTTTATTTTTCATGCAACAAGGTTGGTCATATTTCTACTAGGTGTCCTAACAAAGAGGATAAGGATGAAAGAAAGGAAAGAAAGTACAAAGGAAGAAGAGATGACAAAGACTACAAGAAAAAAAAAAAGGATGAAAAAGATAAGAAATCCTATTATATTTCTGAAGAAGAAACTAAAAATTAATCTAAGAGTGATGATAATGAAGTTGTTTATGTTTCTATGAAAGAAGGTTCTAATAAAGCTGAGAAAACTACACTAATCTCATATGTGAACAAAAGTGATAGATTGATAATTGATAGTGGATGCTCCAATCATATGACTAGTGATGAAGATAAATTTGAAGATATTGGTCTATAAAAAGGTGGATGTGTTAAATTTGACAATGATATCCCATGTGTTGTAAAAGGTAAAGGAACCATTCAATTGACTAACAAGATGACATGTGACAATGTTTACTGGGTTGAAGCACTTAACTATAACTTGTTGAGTATTTCACGATTGAAAAAATTAGATTACAAAGTTTAATTTCACAATAGGAAGGCCAAGATACATGATGTTGATGGTAAGCTGATTTGAACTGGTGAGAAGACAAGAGGTAACTTATTCTATATAGATTTATCAAATGAGACGTTTTTTTGCACAACAAGAAGATGTTTGGTTGTGGCACAAAAGATTATGTCATGTGAATTTTGACAATTTGGTGAATATCAGTAAGATGAAGAAAGTAAGAAGGTTGCCTAAACTAAAGAAGCATGACAATGCTGTGTAAATAATGTCAATTGGGAAAAATGACCAAGTCTACTTTTAAGAGAAAAACATACATTTTGGTTGAAATTTTGGAATTGGTTCATAGTGACCTATGTGGACCCATTGATGTTCAAAACTATTGTGGAGATAATTATTTCATTCTATTTTTTGATGACTAATTTATGATGATAACTATGGTGTTTCTTAAAGCTAAATCTAATGATTTTTAGTTATTCAAGTGGTATTTAGCCAGAGTTGAAAAAGAAATAGGGAAGACTTTGAAGTGTTGAGATCTAATAGAGGTGGTGAATTTTTTTCAAATTAGTTCAGTACATTCTGCAATGACAAAGGAATTAAAAGACAGATGCTAGCACCAAGGACCCCTCCTCAGAATGGGATAGTTGAAAGGAGAAATGGATCAATAATGGATTTTTCAAGAACATTAATAATGGAGAAGAGCATATCAAAGAAATATTGGAGAGAATTTGTTAGTACTATTGTTTATACCTTGAATAGAGTACAAGTGAAGAAAGGTACAAATGTTACACCTTTTGAACTATGGTATGGTTATGCTCCTAATGTTAAATACTTTAGAATATTTGGAAACAAATGCTATATACTTAAAGATAATAGGAATGGAAAACTTGATACAAAAAGTGATGAAAGTGTATATTGAAATGAGATTGATGAAGTCAAGAAGATTGATGAAACCTATCATGGGACAATCATTATTTTTTCATTGATGTCAAATCTACTACTTTTTGGTGAGACAATTGCTTACTTTGGTCTGAATGCTATCATTTTTTTAATTGATGAAGATGATTTGAAAAGAAAGGATAACAAGAGAACCTAGAGAAAGGTTGAGTTATTTGGTGTATAAAAGGAGCACTAAGACCAAGAAAGACATTGATAATATAGTGTATTATTTATCTACTTAAGGCTATAATGAAGTATACTTGAGCAAAGACTAGAAGGAGGCTGAGTAAAGAAAAGTGTCTACCAAGCCTAACTGACCACATAGTGCACGCCAGGAAAAGTTAGTGCATGCAGAGCAAAAAATAGTGGAAACTAAGTGTAGAAAGTTAGTATGACCCAAGTAAGAGAAATCTATTTGGTGTGAAGTAAAGATCTAGTGGATGTTGAGCAACCCAATGTTGGTCGAGCATCAGAACACAACGTTTGTTGAGCAAACAAAGTGTTATTATCGAGTGCTAGTAAAATGTGTTAGATCAGAGATTTAACAAATCTAAGCCTACAAAGTTGATTTCTCAAATTGTGTGAAGTGTGTGGAAGATTACTATGATGAGCTAGTGGCATAGAATTCAAGATAAGCCATTTTGAGGCAAATTCAAAGAGAATTGTAGAGGAAGTTTCTGGAAGGGCTAAAATGGAAAAGTGGGTAGATTCATTGAATCTTACCTAACCATAGAATGGATGATTGTGTTTAAGAGGAAAAAGACCTAAAATTCTCTATTTATGGATATAGTAGGCCAGATGAAATAGTTTTCATGTGTGAGAACCTAAGGAAGACAAGAAATCTAGGGTGTTGCTTCATATGGTGGCTGAATAGAAGAGTCTACAATTGACATACAAAGAAAGAAGGCTTAAGAGGATGAATACTTGAAGGGTGAACAAGTTGTTAAAGGTGAAGAAGATGAATACCAAGTAGAATGGAGGACTTAATGTGAGATCTATAATCTAAAAGTGTGTTGTTATTGTTATCAGATCAAGTCCTACTATTATTCTCTAACAATTGTATCAATTTGGATAAATCCTTTAGAATAAGGTTGATCTAACAATCATTGTTAAGTCTTTTAATAGGGTGAAATTCTAATGGAGTGTTCTAAAGTCCTCTAAAAAGGCTCATTCCTAATAGGGTGATTGAAATCCTTTAACCAGGTCACATTTAATAGTGTGCATTATAACCTTTAATAGGGTTGGCTCCTCATAGAGCTCACTTTAGAAGAGTGAAAATTGGTAGCATGTTACTGGTGGTTTTTCCCAAATTGGGTTTCCACATAAAATTCTTGTGTCAAAATGTGTGATTGAATTTGTGGTTTTGCATGTTTACATTTCTGCAAAGTTATTTTGGCATAGGATAGCATTATGCATATGTTTAAGATCCTGAATGGTCAATGCATGCATAAGCATAAGTTGTAGTACTAAAAGGTTTTATTTGTACATTTGGACCTTGGATAATTGATTCCCCACCACCCTCAATTATTCTAAAGTATTCCAACAATTAGTATCAGACCACCAAATGCTTGTGAAGAGAAATTTTGAAGGTACTTAAAGCTAAAGATCAAGATGTACAGAAAGGAGGTGCCCAAGTTAAATAGGGAAAACTTTCCTACATAGAAAAGTTTTTTGAAGCTACATCTAGGAGGTCTTGAAGATTATGCATAGTCAACTATCACCACTGAGCATGTTGATCCAGCTAGAGCCCCAACTACTGGTCAGTTGAAACAAAAGAAAGAACACAATCAGGTAATGTTGGAGATTGCATCTACCATAAGCTACTTAGAGTTTCATGACATCAAAGAATGTGATTCTACTAAGAAGATGTGGGATGCCCATGGAGGAGAAAATAATGTGTTGAGAGCCAAAGCTGAAAGCCTTAGAGGAAAATTTGATGAAATAAGAAAGCAAGATGGTGAGACTATAGTCTAGTATTGTGCAAGGATCAAATATATTGTTAATGTTATTCATGGATTTGATGGAAAAATTGAAGATGAGACTATGATCAAAAAAGTATTAAGAACTTTGTTGCCTATCTATGATATTAAAGTCTCTTCTATACAAGAATTTAGGTGTTCCCCTACTAGCAATCTTATCTTTGAAGGACTAGTTGGTAGACTCACTACTTTTGAACTTTCAAATTTTGATAATTTCAAGTCTCAAAATGTTGAATCTTCTTTTAAAGTTAAGCTGACATGAAAAGAACCTAATGATAAGAAAAAGAAAAAGGTCAAGCCTATTGCTAGTGACAGTGATACAAATGATGAAGAGATAGAAGAACTAGAAGGGTTGTTGGCTACGAAGTTTCACAAAGATAAAGTAAAATACAAAGGTAAGTTACCCATCATATGCTTTAATTATCATGAGGTTGGTCATATAGATATCCTAATAAGTAAAACAACAAGAATGAAGACAAATTCAAAGGTAGAAAAGATGATAGTAACAAAGGCTACAAGGACAAGGGAAAGATGACTTGTTACATTGCTAAAGAAGAATCCAATGATGAATCTGAAGATCATGATGATGAAGTTTTCTATGTTACTATGAAGGATGATTCCGATGAAGATGAGACAAGTGAATTGATATCTTATGTGAACAAAAGTGACAGATGGACCATTGATAGTGGATGTTCACATCACATGACTAGAGGGTTCACATCACATGACTAGAGAAAAAAGTAAGTTCATTACCCTTGAGTATTATAATGGAAATAGTGTTAGATTTAGTAATGATACACCCTATTTGATTAAAAAATAATAATCAATAAGATTGATAGATAAGATCATGTGTGACAATGCTTACTATGTGGAAGGACTTAACTATAATATGTTGAGTGTGTCACAATTTAAGAGTTCAGGTTGCAAAGTTGAATTTGATAACAAAAAGGATAAAATATATGACAATGATGGAAAACTAATTGGAAGTAGAGATTAGACTAGAGGTAATCTAATTTATCTTGATATGAATGATGCTACTTGTCTTGTTATACAATTTGATGATGTGTGGCTATGGAACAAGAGGTTATGTTATGTAAATTTTGACAATTTAGTTATTATTAGTAAGATGAAAAGAGTCAGAGGTTTGCCAAAACTAAAGAAAGTTGATAATATGATTTGAAAAAATGTTAGTTAAGCAAGATGACAAGGTCTAGTTTTAAAAGTAAGACTCATAATTCAAAAGAAATTCTTGAATTAGTTCATACTGGTCTATGTAGACCAATTGATGTGCAAAGCTACAAGGGTGACAAGTACATTATCATATTTTTAGATGATTACTCAAGAATGATGATAGTAAAGTTCTTAAAAGAAAAATTTGATGCTTTCCAAATGTTTAAGTGGTATTTGAAAAGAGTTGAAAAGGAAACTAGAAAGAGCTTGAAATGTCTGAGAACTGACAGAGGTGAAAACTTTACATCAAATGAGTTTGAAAAATTCTGTAATAACAGAGGAATCAAGAGACAAACTTATGCACCTAGGACCCCTCCACAAAATGGGATTACTAAAAGGAGAAACAAAACTGTAATGGATTGTGCTAAAACATTGATGATGAAGGAGAATGTTGCTTTGAAATGCTAGAGAGAAGCTGCCAGTATAGATGTCTATACCTTGAACCTAGTACAAGTGAAGAAAGGTACAAACTCATCACCTTTTGAATTATGGTATGGATACTCACCCAATGTCAAATATTTCAAGGTATTTGGAAGCAAGTGTTACATTCTTAAGGACAACAAAAATGGTAAAATTGATGCTAAAAGTAAAGAAGGTATATTCCTAGGCTATTCCACAAGAAGTAAAGCTTATAAGTGTTTAAATACTAACACTAACAAAGTTGTGGAAAGTGTAAGTGTAAAGTTTGATGAATAAACAAAAGTTTATGAAGATGAGCTAAAGAAGAAACCCAAAAATTACAGAACCTTATTCTACTACTATAAAGACATGTCTACTGATGATGATAATTTTGCAAGTCAATTTGTTAATCAACAAGAATCAATGACTATTGAGTCACATATAATGGATGTCAAGTTGCAGTCAGGAGTCAAGTTGTATTCAAAAGCCAAGTTACAATCAAAAGTCGAGGTACATTCTAATAATGAGATCAATTTACATGAAAGGAATAATGAGTTACCTAATAGAGAAGTGCATAGTGAAACTAAAATTGATAGACCCATTGTCAAAGTATGTTAGAAGAGTTGAACCAAGGTTGTCAAAGTATGTCAGAAAACATCACCCTGTTGGACAAATTATTGTAGATAAAGAAGACATGTCAATGACAAGGAATAGGTTGAGAAATGACACATTTTTGTTAAGTATGCATGAACCTAAGTTAGTAGAGGATGCATTAGAAAATGAGACTAGATTAAAGCCATGAAAGAAGAGATTGATCAAATTGAGAAGAATAAAACATTGACTCTAGTACCTAGACCAGAGAAAAAGAATGTGATTGGAACCAAGTGGGTGTACATAATTAAATTGGATGAAAATGGTGAAGTCACAAGGAATAAGAAAATATTAGTTTGCAAAGGGTATGCACAAGAAGAAGGCATTCACTATGGAGAGACATTTTCCCCAATTGCAAGATTGGAAGGAGTAAGAACTCTTCTTGCTTACTCTACATTCAAAGGTTTTAAATTTTATCAAATGGATGTGAAGTCAACATTTCTAAATAGTATATTAGAAGAGGAGGTTTACATAGAACAACCAGAAAGATTTTTTGATTCAAACAGCAAGAACATGGTGTGTAGATTACACAAAGCTTTATATGGTCTAAAGCAAGCTCCCAGAGCATAGTATGAAAGGTTTCACAACTATCTTGTGAAGATTGGTTTTGAGAAAACTAATGACAACAACAATCTATACTTGAAGCCAAAAGGAGGTAAAGGAATTTTACTAGCTGAAATATATGTTGATGATATCACATTTGTAGGACAAATGCATTGTGTAAGATATTTGCAAATGAAATAAAGAAAGAGTTTGAGATGTCTATGTTTGGAGAGATAAAGTTCTTTTTTGGATTACAAGTATATCAGATGAAATATGGTATTTACATCACTCAGTCTAAGTATGTGAAGGAAATATTGAAAAAATTTGGTACAAAGGATTCAAAACCTATTAGTACTCCTATGATGATAGGACACAAACTATCCAAAAGTGATGATTCTACTGAAGTAAATCAAACATTGTAAAAGTCTATGATTGGAAAATTGCAATATGTAGTTTATAGTAGACCTAAAATTGCATTAGCTATTGGGATTGTTGCAAGTTTTTTTGAAAATCCTAAGGAGAATCATATAATGGTTGTTAAAAGGATCATGAAATACTTGAAAGGAACAGAAGACTATGGTCTATACTACAAAAAAATGACAAGTTTGAATTGAGAGCCTATACAGATGTTGAGTGGGTTAGAAAAATTGATGATAGAATGAGTACAAGTGGTGGAGCATTTTTCTTAGGAAAATGAATGGTCACATGGACTAGTAAGAAAATAATTGTATATCAAAATCTACTACAGAAGATGAATATGTGGCTACTGCAATGAATTGCACAAATGTGGTATAGATCAAAGAAGTCCTCAAAGGAATGAAGTAGAAAATTACTAAACCTATGATACTCTATTGTGACAATATAATTTCTATAAACATATCAAAGAACCCTGTGATGCATACAAAGAAAAAATTCATTGCAATCAAGTATCATTACTTGAGAGAGTTGGTTCTAGAAAAAGAAGTGAGAATGGAATATGTGAATACAAAAGAATAGATAGTTGATATATTCACAAAGGCTTTAAATAAGGATGCACATGAATATCTTAGAGGTAAAATACAGCTGATACCCCTATCTAAAGCTACTTAAGAAGAAAGAGTAGTGCTCTACATCAACCAAGTTGAATGACATATTTTACAAATTGATATAGTGAATCTTACTTTAGCACCTGCCTGAAGTAAGGAAGGAGCTGAAAAAGAAGATTTACAATCACATGCAAGGTGGCAGAGGGGGAACTTGAATTGATTATATATGCATATATAGATGAAAAGTCTTTGGCATTTTTGTCAAAGAGGGAGATATAAGAAAGAGGGAGATATCAGATAAAGAAGGAGATATAAGAGAAAGAGGGAGAGCTTACTAAGAATATACTGAAGGAGATATCAGAGATACAAGATTAGGTGAGGAAGAAATTAGAGAAGAGATCAAAAGTTAGAGCAAGGCACACATATTGATAGAGGGAGATATTTCAATAAAAGGTATAAAGTTTCTTTTTGGTATTGTTGTTGGTATTGAATTGCCATCAATGCCAAAGATGAAGATTGTTGAAATGAGATTGTTGAAGTGAAGAAGATTGATGAAACCTATCATGGAACAATCATTATTTTTTCATTGATGTCAAACCTACTACTTGTTGGTGAGACAATTTCTTACTTTGGTCTAAATGCTATCATTTGTTTGATTGATGAAGAGGATTTGAAAAGAAAGGATAACAAGAGAACCTAGAGAAAGGTTGAGTTATTTGGTATCTAAAAGGAGCACAAAAACCAAGGAAGAAATTGATAATATAGTGTATTTTTTATCCACTTAAGGCTATAATGAAAGTATACTTGAGAAAAGACTGGAAGGAGGGTAAGTAAAGAAAAGTGTCTACCATGCCTGACTGAGCAAAGAGTGCAAGTTGAGAAAAGTTAGTGTAGGCCAAGCAAGAATAGTGGAAGTTGAGCAAGAGAAATATATTTGTTGTTGAGTGATGATAGTTAGTATATGCCAAGCACAAGTAAAGACCTAGTGAACATCAAGCAACCCAGTGTTAGTCGAGCATCAAAACGTGGTGTTTGTCAAGCAAATAGAGTGTTATTGTCAAGTGCTAGTAAAATGTGTTAGAGCAGAGATTTAATGAATCTAAGCCAACAAAGTTGATTTCTTGAATTTTTTGAAGCATGTGAAAGATTACTATGATGAGTTGGTGGCATGGAATTCAAGATAAACCATTTTGAGGTGAATTCAAAGAGAATCGTAGAGGAAGTTTCTAGAAGGGCTAAAATGGAAAAGTAGGTAAATTCATTGAATCTTACCTAACCCTAGAATGGAGGATTGTGGTTAAGTGAAAAAAGACCTAAAATTCTCTATTTATAGAGATAGTAGGGAAAAAGAAATAGTTGTTATGTGTGAGAACCTAAGGAAGAAAAGAAGTCTAGGGTGTTGCTTCATATGATAACCAAATAGAAGAGTTTGCAATTGGTATACAAAGTAAGAAGGCTTAAGAGGATGAATGCTTAAAGGATGAACAAGTTGTCAAAGATGAAGAGGATGAATGCCAAGCTGAATGAGGACTAAATGTGAGATCTATAATTTGCAAGTGAGTTGTTATTATTATCAAATAAAGTCCTACTATTACTCTCTAATAATTGTATCAATTTGAATAAATCCTTTGGATTAAGGTTGACCTAACAGTCATTAGTAAATCCTTTTATAGGGTAACATTCTAATGGATGTTCTAAAGTCTTCTAACAAGGTTCACTCCTAATAAGGTGATTAAAATCCTTTAACCAGGTCAAATTTAACAGTGTGCATTGTAACCTTGAAAAGAGTTGGCTCCTTACAGAGCTCACTTTATAAGAGTGAATATTGGTAGCATATTACTGTTTTTCCCAAATTGGGTTTCCATGTAACACCCTTGTGTCAAATTGTGTGATTGAATTTGTGGTTTTGCATGTTTACATTTCTACAAAGTTATTTTCATATAGAACAACAATATGCATATGTTTAAGATATTGAATGGTCAATGCATGCATAAGGATAAGTTGCAATACTAAAAAGTTTTATTTATACATTTGGACATTGGATAGCTAATTTATCTCCCCTCTCATTTATTCTAATATTCTAATAGTATATTCCTAGGATATTCCACTAAGACTAAAGCTTATAGGTGTTTTAACTCTAACACTAACAAAGTTGTGGAAAGTGCAAATGTGAAAGTTGACGAGTTTGCATAAAGAAGTGACACTTCATGTAATGAAGAACCTAAATACTATAGTGTCTAATCAATATAACACATTTTTAGTTATAGGATTGGACATCCCTTACTACCAAGGTACTATGCTAATTTTTATTAAATGTCAACCCGGGAGAATGAACTTGAGATGGTGTCTGCAAAGTATATGCTCTAGTTTTCACTAAAAGTCATTACTACCTTGAATGCAATAACCATTAAGGAAATCTAGTTTATCCAAAGGAAAGACAACTATCAAATACTTGGAAGGAAATTCTAATTATTTAGCCATACATCTATGCATCTACTGCTACACGAACAGTGACTGGTTTTGTTTCCAGTAGCTATAGGAACAGTAGTTCTATCTTAACTTAGAAAATGGAGTCTAACTCCTACTTACTAAAGTAAACTCCACCTTCTGTGTGGGACCCCATGGAAGAATGAAGGAAAGATAAGCTCAGATAAAAGTGTAGAAACTCACTAAAGGCATGTATTCATCAAATATGCAGTATTACAATAACTTGGGAAAAATAATAAGATGTCTATCAACTCTGTCTTTCTACTCACTACTTAACCTCATAGATACAGATGAGGTCTTATTTAAAAGGAAGGAAGAATAAAAAACTCCTAAAACTACAACTTTCTCATGAAGGAAAGTCAGTTACAACTTTAAGACTGCAAACATGCAATTGGAAAGACATTAATTATCCCTTCAATTCCCCACAAATATAGATCATAGTGAATGCTAGATCTACTCTTTTATCTGACTTCAAACAGCTTCCAGGAATCCAGGTACTGTGTGTTGCATGTTTAACTAATTTCTTTGATGCTTACTTCCTTGCTCAACTACTTTATCAGGTCTCACTTTGTTATTCATTAAGACAGGTCCCTTTTGACTTTGTCACCAAGTCTTCTAGCTACAACGGTGTCATAACACTTCTCTTTAATAGCATCAATGCCTTAGTGCTATTCCTTCTCAGTTTGTTTAACTCTCTCTCAGCTTGTATCCTTGCGATCAATGTTTAACACACACAAGACTTCTTGCAAACATTTATTTTCATTTATTAGTTTATAAAGAAAAGGCATTTAATTATTCAACTAATAGTTTTTGCAATATTTTTAGCTGTGGGAAGATCTACCCTTATCAAACATTCATGAAGAAAGATTTTTACCACAAAATGATCCCCTTTTTAGATATAATTTTGATTGTCATTTTTATGCCCCATGTCCATACTTTATACATCAAAAGTTCAACAACATTTATACTAAAAGATGATAAAGTTCAGTATGTTATAGACAAATGTTCACAAAAAGGGCTAATAAGACTTCTATTTCTTCATGTCATCATTTTTCCCCCCAACTGTCCTGAGGCTGGTCCCTTCAGCATCTATAGGTTTCTAATCCTCATCTGTAGCTTGAGATCATTGGCAATTTTCTCCCCTGATTCATGAGCTCTGTAATTAAAATATCCATGATTTTGTTTCAACCTTTCCCATTTCTATTCTTCGGAAATCATGTTATATTCAGCAAATGAATCATACTTTCCAAGCATAGGATGTAAGAGTATTGGTGGTTGGAAACAAAGAGGTACCCATTAATTTTTCTGACTTCTCCTTAACATCATATACCTGGGTGTCCTATTGATGGCCAACTTCAAATTTTTGAAAGAGTGCAACTCCCTTGTTTTCAGATCTTTTGGAAATCTGATCCATCTTTGAAGAGAGGCTTGTATAGCATTAGGGGCATTTGCAAAACAATGCTACTCCCAATCCAGAAATGCCTGTTCACGGACAGGGTGAATTTTGGTAGCAGCACTTCAATTATTGTTAATGGAAAGCCAATCAAAGAATACTCTATAAGTGTTTTGTACCTCTGGCTGAATGTACAATGGTTCAAACATTTCCTTTTCCCTATAAAGAGAAGCCTAGTTTTCTCGACTAATCTCATTCTGCATCCATGACATAATAGCCCTAAATTGTACATCTCCCACATATAACAATGAATTCCAATCTTTATCATCTGGAATAGCAAGATTATTAACATATAATTCATAGAGGAGATTATGTAGAGTCATCGAAACTAAATTGAATGTTGCATAAAATTCCTGGGGAGTGTGTAAGGAAGGGTTCAACCCCTGAGTAATTTGAGACAACTGAAAATTAATCATTTGCTCCTTTAGGAATAGTGTGTAAACTGGAGATGGGGACCTGCAATTTACAAGCTTTGGAATGAGCTTTGCAATCTTCATGACACGTTGTTGTAGGACCATAATTTCACTATCCTTCTCTTCAATTTGTTGTGCTTGTTCCCTAATAGTTCTGAGCAATTGCTTCGTTTCTAAATCCCAGTTTTCTTTTTCCCATTGAAATTGTTGGTACAAACTAAAGCTAGTTGTTAATGGTGTAGAAATGTTCGATGGTGTATGAAGATGGACAATAGGTCTATAATCTTCAAGGCGGTGCTTACGATGATGGTAGTCATCAATTTTGTCATCTTCAGAATGTTGGCGTTCAACAAAGCTGTTATTTTGACAAGCAATAGTGTTATCAACTTTTTCTGAAGGGGCAATGGCTGTAGGATAGGATGCAATAGTCATTTTAACTTGAAATGTTTCAACAATTTCCTAAACCATTTCTTGTGCAACAGATGGATATTCCTCTGGTGGTAGATTATCAATTTCCTTCGCTGGTTGTCCAACCCCAGACACTATTTCCTTTGAGGACTCCATGTTACTATCAACATTAATAGGGCTATTTGGTTTTGTGAGAATTTTCTCAAGATCATTTTCATGTTTAGGAGTAGGTGTTGTGTGCTTTGGTGACTATACAGGTGTAGGTACTAGAGTTTCAGCATCAATAGGTGGTATAGGAGGCACAATAGGTGGTGCAGCAGGTTTAGTTCTCAATTTACCCCAGAAATTTTGGTGACTCGTCGTGGGGTAGAAATTGGTTTCTTGCCCTTATTGATAGATTTCCCTTTATTTGGGTTAAGTGCAGGTTCTTGTGATACTGGAGATACTTCTTTTGAACCTTCCTTTATGATACTTGTGTGTGATTTTCTCTTCCTAGAAGTTGAGGCTTTTGCAGTCAAAATTTTCCTTTTTGTAGTTTTAGGTACAGAAGTAGAAGCTGAAGCTTCTTGAGTTGTTTTATATACTACTTTTCTGACTCCTACAACAGTTTTCTCTCTTGTCCCTACACCTTGCCCTTTAGGTCCACCCCTTTTAGGTCCCTTTGTCCTTAGTTTTACAAAATCCTCTCATGTTCCCAAGTGTTGCCTAGTTAATTCCTTTTCAATTATAGCCCTAATCAAGCAATGGTGAGATACCGACTAGGTTTTGCCTTGTTGTACATAGGTGGCTTGCCTTTTGATAATATTATAAAGGAAACTCGAAAGATTTACAAGACAATCCCCATGCTGCAAACCACTCAAAATTTTGAAATGAATAGCATGCAAATAGGAATATCTTCCTTCATAGGTAAAATATCTTATGATAAATTCAGTAGGGTGGATGAATTGCAAAGGGAGAGATAATCATAATGTACCTTGCTTTTTGTTTTCCTCTAGCCAAGGATCTCCAAGTACTGAGAATTGCTCTTTTGCTTGTCATGCATCCATGTCCTCTATCCAAAATTCTCCATTTGTGGGCAAACTAGAAACTTCTGCCACCACTTCTTCAGTGAATTCTATCTAAATGCCCTTAACAGTTGCATATCCATCCCTCAATGTATTATGAAATTGGAGCACAATTTCTTGATCAAACTACTTCAAACTGAGACAATAAGCTAGCCAACCTCGTTGTTGAAACAAAATACATGTTGTTGGGTCTGCCAATAAGACTTTGTGGTCTGCTAGTTCATGCCATTGAGGTTCTCCACCCATGTTTTCAAAAAAAAATGCTAGTACAGGTAAATTCACTGCAAGTGATTTTGAAAGTATGGGTGGTGATAGCTACAAGGGTTTTAACAAAGGGAAATTGAAATACTTCAATACTTTCCAAACATCACATCCTTCAGTACTTCATGACGGTATTTTAATCACCAAACCATAATGAGGATAAAGATCGTGCTCAAAAACATACACCATATTAATGAGGGGTTATGTGAAATCATGATTTAATAGTTAGCCTTCTTTACATTATTTCACACTTTTTGAAAGTACAAAGGGGTGCCAACTCATTACTGAAATGACCCTTCCCCATACATCCTACATGCCAACTCAAGATTTCCTTGATTTTGCATTTATGATTTCGATTTTCCCTCCCCCTAACCTAGCAGAGACTGGGTCTCACCAGTCCATAAAGATTGCAAATTCTGAAAATCAAAATAACATGCTTTTCTAAATAAATAATAAATTAAATAAATGCAAAGAGGTTGAATGTGACTAACCTAAGGTGCGATAGGAAGGATGGTCCCAATATTGTCTTACGAGAGAAAGTGAGATGGCATGATGATGGAAAGACAAGAAGATGGGACGGAATGAGGTGGAAAAGGAATGAATTTTTGCATGAGTGCAAAATTTTTATTATGAAGGCCTTGAAAATAAATTCAAGGGGCTGTAGGCATCTGAGTGGGAGACTCAGATGAAGTGGCTTCAGGAAAAGATGTTTCTGTTGTGGTGAACTGTTGAAGAAATTCTTCCCTGGTTGCTAGTTTATGATATAACTTCAGGCAATGCCCATCAACTAGGAGTTTGAATTTGACTGGATCAATTGTTGATAGTTGAACTGCTCCATTGTTAAAAATTGTAATGATTTCATAGGGACCAAGCCATCAAGTCTAAAATTTTCCTTGCTGATGCTGATATCATGAATCATACAGGAGCACCCAATCACCAACAGAAAATTCTCTGTCTTTAATGAATTTGTCATGCCATTGCTTTTTTTGACTCTGAATTAATTTTGTGTTATGAAGAGCTGATTTTTTCCATTCATCCAATTCATTCAGATGCAAAATGTGATCCTATTGTGTTGTAGGAAGGGTGATATCAAGTTCCAAAGCTATCCATAGAGTTTTATATTCAAATTCAATGGACATGATAGCCATCTTCCCATATAGGAGTTGAAAAGGTGTAAACCCAGTAGTGGATTTCCATGTTGTTTTGTACACCATAAGGCTTCAAGAAGTCTAGCTGCCCAGTCTTTCTGATGCAAAGACACTATTTTAGTGAGAATATGTTCGAGCTCTTTATTTGTCACTTCTACCTATCCATTGGCTTGTGGATGATATAGATATGATTTGCCATGCTGAATTTTATACTCCTCCATGAGTGCTGCTATGAGATTAGATGTGAACTGAGGCCCTTGATCTAATTTTAATTCTCTTGGAACACCAAATCCGGTAAAGATACATTCGTACAGAAACATGGCAACATTATTGTCACAAGGATGCTTCATGGGTTTTGCTTTAGCCCACTTAGTAACATAATCAGTGCAAACCAATATGTAACTTTTCCCTTCTGATGGCAGTTCAATAGGGCCAACAAAATCAATTCCCCATTTATCAAATGGTTCTACTACTATCTATGGCTGCAGGGGCATTTCACCTATTTTTGTCAGTCGACCCATTCTTTGACATTTATCACATCTTTTTGTATACTGAGCCGCATCTTTGTGAAGTGTAGGCCAATAATAACCTATATTCAGAATCTTTAATGTAGTCTATTTGTTAGCAAAGTGACCACCACAGGGCTTGTCATGACAAGCACGAAGAACATCATATGTTTCATCCTCTCTGAGACATCTTCATGTTACCTGGTCTAGTCTAGTATAAAACATGAATCCTGAGATCCATGAGAAATTTTAACTCTTTTATGCCATCAATCATTTTTCTTTTGTAGAAAAATGTGGAGGAGTTTTGCCAGTAGTCAAATAGTTGGCAATGTCAGCATACCAAGGGTTTTGTGTTGACAAAAGGAAGAGATGTTCATCAGGAAAGCTATCTTCTATGGCTGTAGGATCATCAAGTGTTTGGAGTTGAGACAAGAAATCAACTAAAACATTTTCTTTTCTTGGCTTGTCAATAATGGTGATGTCAAATTCTTGCATTAGTAACAACCATCGAGCCAATCGTCCAAAGATTGCTGGCTTGTTCATCAAATATTTGATAGCAAAGTGGTCTATATGTACAAATATTTGGTAGCCTGTAATGTAATGTCTAAATTTATTCAGAGCATAAATTACAACAAGTAGTTATTTCTCTATTACAGTGTAGTTATACTCAACTCTTTGAAGATTTTTGCTGATATAGTAAATTGCATGTTCTACTGAATCTATCTTTTGGCCAAGTACAACTCCAATGGCATGATCTAAAGCATCTATGTGTATGTGAAAAGGTAACTCCCAATTTGGTCCTCGGAGCACTGGTGTTGTTGAGAGGGCTTCCTTAAGCTATAGGAAAGCTTTTGTACACTCTGAATCCCATACAAATTCTACATCTTTTCGAAGCAATTTATATAAAGGTGTTGCAATTTGACTGAAATCTTTGATAAAATGTTGATAATATCCTACATGTCCTAGAGAACTCCTAACTTCTTTCAATTTAGCTGGTACAACCAATGTATGTATGACTTCTATTTTTGCTGGGTCTATTTCAATTCCTTTAGGAGAAATAAAGTGTCCCAACACCACCCCTTCTTGCATTATTATAAAGAAATTTTCATTGTTTAAAGACAAATTGTAGTCTTTTCATCTTTGTAAAACCTTGTCCAAGTTTTCCTTGGCTTCTTCAAATGTTTTTCCATATGTGGTGAAGTCATCCATATATACTTCCAAACAATCTCCAGATATGTCAGAAAAAATGCTAATGAATGCTCTTTGGAAAGTTGTGGGTGCATTGCACAAATCAAATGGTAGGACAGCATAAGCAAATGTTTCTCATGGATACGTGAATGTGGTCTTGTCCTAATCCTCTAGTGCTATCTAGATTTGATTGTAGCCACTGAATCCATCCAAGAATGAAAAATATTTTTTTCCTACAAGATTGTCAAGAACTTGATCGACAAAAGGCAATGGAAAATGATTCTTCTTGGTAGCAGAGTTAAGTTCTTTGTAATCTATGCAGACTCGCCATTTTCCCCCCTTTTTGGGAAAAATAACTAATGGTGACACCTATTAGCTATCTGAAATAGGATATATGAAGCCAGCATTGAGTAGCTTTTGCAATTCATTTTTGACAATATCCCTTAATGTTGGGTTTATCCTACGCTGAGTTTGTCTCACATGTTTATAATTTGGACTGATATAAATTCTATGGGTACAAAGTGTAGGATCCAAACCTTTCATATCTATATACTCCCAAGCAAAAGCATCCTAGTGCTTTTGTAATAGCTGTAGGGTGTCATGATGTTGTGCCTGAGATAAAGACTTGCTTATATTTAATTCTCTTCTTGGAACGATTGCTATTTTGACTACTTTTTCAGCCATTGAAATTTGCACAATTGGTTGTGAATCTATCTCATGTGGCAGGAGTGAATGCATAGGCTGTGCAGACTCAGAATAATGTAGTTCAGTAGATAAAGGCAGAATGCTTTCTAAAACACACTTTTTCTTAGAAGATGTTTCAGGTTGTGTTCCATACTCATTCAGTATGATAGAAGAAATGACATCATCTTCTTCTTTAATGTTTACAAATGAGTCCCGTGAGATCATCATCAATTTTTGAATAGAATCTATGTCCATATCAGAGTCATCCATTTTTGGCTAGACAACTTGATCATCCTGCAGCAAAGGCTGAGCAGGTGAATACAAGGTTAAATTTTTAGTGTTCGTTCCATCTGAAATAGTCATTTTCCCTAATCAGCATGCAATATAAGCATCTATTGTGGCTAACCATGGTCGTCCTAAAATGATAGGGTATCCCCCAGTACTGGTTTTTGGAGAGAGTACGACAAAATCAATTGGATACTGCCATAAATGTAATGTGACAGTGAAATCTTCTAGCATACCATCAAGAATGATGGTAGAGCTATTTTCTAGTTGCAAGATTGTTGGTGTTTTCCTAAGACCAATGATGCTTAATTTGGACACTACTTCTTTGGTCATTACATTGATGGATGCTCCTAGGTCTATTAAGACATTTTGCACTTGCACTCCTTGAATGGTGAGGGTCACTACTGGGCTTCCAGGGTCTACATACTTAGGCATTTTGTAGTTATCAAGCATAAGATCAGAAAGCTATCCAAGGACATGGATAGTCTTTGGGTCTTTCTTTTTCCATCCTAGCTTTTTAACACAGGCTTCTCTAATAGCTTTTGAATATATAGGTACTTCCTGTATTGCATCAAGCAAGGGAATTTTTATCGTCATTTGCTTGAGTTGCTCAAGTAAGTCTAGTGTAGCTTGATTTTCGCTTGGCAGGGTTTGCTCTGTTAACCTACTAGGAAATGGTGGTGTCTTGGCTATAAGAGAAATAGTGGTGGCAAGTTCTTGAACTGACTTAGCATTTGTATCATCTATTTCCGTTATAAGGGGCTGTTGAGGTGAGGCAAGCATTGTTCTAGATCTTAGATAGATATCATTCAGGGTAATGGAATAACTTTATTGCTAGGCTAAAGGTTTTGCACTATTAGGAGTAGGTGCAAGTTGTGCAGGTAACTGTGGTTGTTTTGGAGGGGTTGTATTGGCTGCAGGAGGCATTAAGGCTTGTTGTTGAGGAGGTTGAGTCAAGGCTGGTTGATGTTGGTGCTGCTGCCAATTTTGGGTTTGCTGCCAACCCTGCTGAGGTTGGTACCAACCTTGGTTAGGTTGCTTCCATCCTTGGTTGGTCTGCGGCCATCCTTGATTAGGCTACTGCCAACCTTGGTTAGGCTGCTACCACCCTTCGTTAAGTTGCTGCCAACCTTGGTTAGGTTGCTGTCAATGATTATAATTACCATGCTATTGTTGCCATTGACTATTACCACCATAATTATGGAGTGGGTCTTGAGAAATACCTAATCTTGAAGCCCACAGCCTTTGTTGAGCAACATAGAGGACTTCCCCATCTTCATCAATTTCCTTGAACTCGGTAGGCACATGCTATGATTTCAAGCTAACAATAGGCTTACATCGACAGTTGTGTTTCTTTTCTCTGCAATGGGGGCAATATTCTGCCAACATACTATCAGCATCCTCCTCCTTCCTTCACGCTTGCATGGTATCTAATTGTGTAGCAAAATCATTAATGATGTCTTGCTTGAAATCCGACAAGAGGTTTGATAGTTCTGTCTTAGATACTCCCACCCCAGGAGTGTTTTTGAGTAAGTCCCTCAAACCTCGTCCTTTTTTTGTTGTTTCTCTAGAATAGTTCAAACAAATATTCCAAATTTCAGCCCACGTCTTCTATGTAATATCACCTCTAGCCATTAAGTCTAAAGCTTCCATACTCCTGTAATGTACTCCTTTCAGAAAGAGATGCTTTTGAGACTCCTCATTCAACTAATGTTGTGTAGTCCATTGTCGGTTAAACATGAACCAGGCAACATAGTCCTCCAAAGTCTCATTCTCCTTTTGTGACATTTTAAAAATGTCATCTCGTTTCAAATCATGCCCTCTGCAATATTCCTTATATTTATTAAGGAATAGGTTACTCATAGTTGGCCAATCTATCACAGCATTGGCACCTAGACTCATGAACCATCGTAAAGCGGCTTCTTTGAGGGTTGATGGAAACAATTTCAGCTTATGGGCATTAGTTATGTAGTCATAACTTTGACAAAGGATGTTGAACTCAAAGCGAAAGGTTTCTAGATCTTCAGTAATAAGGCCATAGAATTTAGGCAGGGTAGCTGAGGGAATATTTTTTAGATTTTGATTACCCTACTAAGGAGGAATTGGAAAGGGAAAGGTAGGCTGAGCTACTGCCATTTGTAGATGTCCTAGTGGTGGCTGATAAATGACTAGAGCTAATGGATTATCTTGATATTCTAGCTCAGCAAAAAGATTATTCAAATGGAAGAATTCTTCAGATGTGGTTGGTGATTGTACTTGTTTCAATACTTCTGCAAATATATTCTCAAATAGTTCTTCTATTTCTTCTCTCTCTCCTCTTTCTTCAGGGTCAGGATAAAAAGGATCTTCCTGATTGAAGTTGGGAAGAAATCTTCCAAGGTGATCTCTTCTTCTATGCATGCAAGAATGCTAAAAATGAAACTAAATGACACAATAGTAAATACTAGACTAACACCATCCCTAGCAATGGCACCAAAAATATGTCTAATCAATATAACACCTTTTTAGTTACAGGATTGGACATCCCTTACTACCAAAGTACTATGCTGATTTTCATTAAATGTCAATCTAGGAGCATGAACTTGAGATGATGTCTGCAAAGTATATGCTCTAGTTTTCACTAAAATTCATTACTACCTTGAATGCAATAACCATTAAGGAAATCTAGTTTATCCAAAGGAAAGACAACTATCAAATACTTGGAAGGAAATTCTAATTATTTAGCCATACATCTATGCATCTACTGCTGCAAGAACAATGACTGGTTTTATTTCTAGTGGTTGCAGGAACAATAGTTCTATCTTAACTTAGAAAATTGATTCTAACTCCTACTTACTAAAATAAACTCCACCTTCCGCATGGGTCCCCACGGAAGAATGAAGGAAAGATAAGCTCAGATAAAAGTGTAGAAACTTAGTAAAGGCATGTATTCATCAAATATGCAGTATTACAATAACTTGGAAAAAATAATAAGATGTTTATCAACTCTATCTGTCTACTCACTACTTAACCTCATAGATACACATGAGGTCTTATTTAAAAGGAAGGAAGAACAATAAAACCTCATAGATACAAATGAGGTCTTATTTAAAAGGAAGGAAGAACAACAAACTCCTAAAACTATGACTTTCTCATGAAGGAAAGTCAGTTACAACTTTAAGACTGCTAACATGCAATTGGAAAGACATTAATTATCCCTTAAATTCCCCACAAATATAGATCATAGTGAATGCTAGATCTACTCTTTTATCTAACTTCAAACAGCTTCTAGGAATCCAGGTATCATATGTTGCATGTTTAACTGATTGCTTTGATGCTTACTTCCTTGCTCAGTCGCTTTATCAGGTCTCACTTTGTTATTCATTAAGACAAGTCCCTTCTAACTTTTCTACCAAGTCTTCTAGCTGCAACGGTGTCATAACACTTCTCTTTAATAGCATCAATGCCTTAGCATTATTCCTTCATAGTTTGTTTAACTCCCGCTCAACTTGTATCCCTACGATCAACGCTTAACACACACAAGACTTTCCGCAAACATTTATTAGTTTATAAAGAAAAGGCATTTAATTATTCAACTAATAGTTTTTGCAATCTTTTTAGTTGTAGGAAGATCTACCCTTATCAAACATTCATGAAGAAATATTTTTACCACAAAATGATCCCCTTTTTAGATATAATTCTGATTGTCATTTTTATGCCCTATGTCCATACTTTATACAAAAAAAGTTCAAAAACATTTATACTAAAAGATGATAAAGTTCAGTATGTTATAGACAAATGTTCACAAAAAGGGCTAATAAGACTTCTATTTCTTCATGTCATCATATAGTACATTCATCTGTGATGATGCTCCCAACACTCAAAATGAACAAGAAAATAAAGTTGTAGTTTCCCATCAGGTAGGAAATGATAGAGTGCAAATACAAATTACTAAGTAGTAGAGAGTGGGCATTGAGAAATATGTTGAAGATCCTAAGTCACATATAGGAAATTTTGACCATCAGATATCAAATGTTAAGCATACGAAGAAAAAACTAGAACCTAAACAAGAAAGAGAAAATGAGCTTGAGACTAATTTCCAAGATGAACTAGTAGAAGATCAAAGAAGGAAACTACATGTGCTAGAAAAATATGTGAGAAGACATTATAAACATGAACAAATCATTGGTAATATTGAATCAAGTGTTATGACAAGGAATAGACTCAAAGATGACACATGCTTACTTTGTAAATTTGAGCCCAAATAAGTAGAAGATGCTCTAGATAATGAAGATTGGATTCAGGCAATGAACAAGGAAATTAACCAGATTGAGAAGAATAATACATGGACTTTAGTGACAACCTAAAGATAAAAATGTTATTGGAACAAAATGGGTTTTCAAGAACAAACTCAATGAGAATGGTGAAGTAACAAGAAACAAGAAAAGATTAGTATGAAAATGATGTGCACAAGAAGAAGGAGTTGATTATGGAGAAATGCTTTCTCTTGTGGCAAGATTGGAAGGAGTCAGCAATCTTCTTGCATATTCGGCCTACAAGAATTTCAAGGTATATCAAATGGATGTCAAATCTACATTTTTATATGGTATACTTGTGGAAGAAGTGTATATTGAACAACCTAAAGGATTTGTGGATCCAGACAAGAAGAACATGGTATGTGAACTAAACAAAGCCCTTTATGGGTTAAAACAAGCCCCAAGAGCATGGTATGAAAGATTTCATAACTATTTGGTGAAGATTGGTCTTGAAAGGACAAATGATAACAAAAATCTATATTTGAAGAATGTTTAGCAACAATAGAATATTGTTATCTAAAATATTTGTTGATGATATTATATTTGGAGGAAGAGAAGCATTATGTAAATCATTTGCTAATGAAATGAAAAAGGAATTTGAAATGTCTATGTTTGGTGAAATCAAATTTTTTGTTTTATTAGAAGTATGCCAAATGAAGCTTGGAATTTTTATTACTCGATCAAAATACATTAAGGAAATATTAAAGACTTCTGGCATGGAAGATTCAAGGCTAGTAAGTAGACCTATGTCTATAGGACATAAGCTATCTAAGAATGATGTTTCTACTCAAGTGAACCAGACTTTATACAAATCCATGATTTAAAAACTACAATGTGTTGTTCACAGCAAACCAGATATTGCTTTAGCAATTGGGATAGCTTCTAGATTTTTAGAAAATCCTAAAGAGAATCACATGATGGTTATAAGAAGGATAATGAGATATCTAAAAGGTACAAAAGACTATGGATTGTATTACAAGAAAAGTGATAGATTTGAACTAAAAAACTTTACTGACTCGGATTGGGTAGGAAATATTGATGACAAAAATAGCACTAGTGGAGGTGCATTCTTTCTAGGAAAGAGATTGGTGTCATGGAAAAGAAAAAGGTAGAATTGTATTTCCCAATCAATAGTTGAAACTGAGTATGTAGCAGCTGCAATGAACTGTTCCAATATCATGTGGATAAAGTAATCATTGAAAAGTATGAAAGAAGAAATTACAGATAGATAGTCCAATACAACATAACAGATCAATCATACCTAGATGCCAGGAATCAACCAAACATGCAAAATCTCCATAATTCAAATGTATGAAGAGTTTGAAGCTCATGAAGCTAAGTGTCTTTGGCATTGTTTTCAAAGAGACAGAATACTACTGAGAATATTACTGAGGTGAAGGGAGAAAGAAATAATATAAAAATATTGTTGTCAAAGAGAGAGATCTATCATTTTAGAGGGAGAAAATAAGAAAAGAATAATTAGAATGGAAGTAAAATCTTTTGGATTGTATGGTAACTAAGCTATTGATAGTATTAAGATGTTTGAGATGTTTCCATCAATGCCAAAGAGGGAGATTGTTAGAAACTAACAATTGGAACAAATGTTGTTTTGTCATTGTTGTCAAATCTATTGATAAGAAATATTGCTACCTAATATAAATTTCATATATATTTATTGATGAAGAGGATTTGAGAAATTATTTATAACAATAGCACCTAGATGAAAGCTTGAAGTTGTGAAAAGGATATTACAATAGATATTCGATTAGATAGACTTTGATAAAGAAAAGTGATTTTTTGCATCAAGAAAGCCAAGCCAAGCCAAGCAATAGAGTAAAAGGCTAAGGAATATCAAGTGTTGCTAGTGTCAACTGAGCCACAATTATAGCCAAGAAAATCTAGTGTTGACAGAGCACTAGTATTGATGGAGGAAGATTGTTGATGCTGAGCCAGAAGAGTTACAATGATCAAGTAATTTAGTGATGGCTATGTGTCAAAAGTTACAAATTGTTGAGTGATAGTATGAGAATGAATTCAAGGAAATTGTGAGATCCAACTGAAATGGTTGATTTCTTGGGAGATGTAAATCATGTTGAAGATAAGATTGATGAGTTGGATTATTAAATTGAAGGCAAGGATTACGTAAAGACATAACAAACAGATTCTAAAGAAGTTTCTAGAGGATGACAAAGAAGATGGATAGATACAATGAATCATGTTGAACCTGATCGTAAACCCTAAGATCTACAGTGATTATGGAAAATAGTAAAGCAAAAATTTCTTATTTAAAGAGGTACATAGCCAAAAAAAATGATCTGAGAGAGAGAGAGAGAGAGAGTGTGTGTGTGTGTGTGTGTGTAAAGTTGCAAGGTGCTAGGTAATGCATATGAATATAATACATACAGAAAAAGGTGGATCAAAGATGCACAAGGGTGAACACAAGAAGTGTGTTAGTGAATGCTAAGCTAAAGGACACAACTTGCACAGATGTTGATATTGATAAATGAATTTGAGAAGAAGGCTTAAGTGTTGTTGAGAAGAATGGATTGATTTCTTGAAGGGTTTCCAAGTGAATCAAGATCAGAGATGACAATGGAAGACTTATTAGTAAATCAATACAAGGACTGAACATAGATCTAAACTTGCAAAGTGAGTTGTAGTAATGCAGATCCAAACCTATTGTTTTCTTTCTAATAATTGTAAACATATTATATTAAAATCCTTTTAATAGAGGTTGACCTAACAGTCATTTGAAAGACTTAATAGACTATGTGAATCCTTTAACTAGGTGACATTCTAAATGGAATGATCAAAGTCCTCTGACAAGGTCACTCCTAATAGGATAACTAAATCCTTTAAAAACATCACATTTAACAATGTGTATTGTAAACCTTTAACAAGGTTGGCTCTTAATAGGGCTCGCTTCAAAAGAGTGAAAAAATGGTGACATGTTGTTGGTGGTTTTTCCCAAATTAGGTTTCCATATAAAATCCTAGTGTCAAACCTATGATGATTATTTATGGGTTTTGCATTTGATAATTTTTTCATTAGGAAAAACATGTTAAGATAGTAATTTGGTAATTATAGTAGAGACCGAGCAACAGTGGGATAAGAAGAACAATGGATGTTTATGTTTTATTGTTCAATTAGTACATAAGGAGCTTGAGTAACTGATTCACTGCACCCACTCAATTATTCTAAACATTTCTAACATATAAAACCATGGGATCCATTTATCATCCATCAAGTTCATATCTAATCATTTTATGATCAAGCACTCTCCTATACTATAATTCAAGCATTCAAGTCTTCAAGCATCCTTCAAGAAAATTCGTCCATTAAATATCAAGGAATTGAAGGATTTTATCTTCAATATCTCCTATAATCCATTCAAGGTCATGTGTTTTATCTTCTACATCCTTTCATCCACATTCTTGATCCAAGTCAATTGGTAACGAGAGCTTATTACATTCAATGTGAGAGATCCTACTATTGCAAGGTGAATTTGTACATTTACTTTACATTTCTACAATTCAACTATTTCAATTCAAGGTTAATACATAAACTAGATTTTGACCAAGGCAAACCCCCTATCAACAAAAAAAAAAACCTTTTATTGTCAATTTTAGATCTCAAATTGGAGAACATGTTGCAGATTTAGATACCCATTTTTGGCTTTCTTTGGAACTGTGAAATCATAATAAGTGTTGGATACATTTCAACAAGGCCAGAGAGGTTACCCTTGAAAGAAAGGTCATGAAGGTCGCCCCTTGTGGAGAAAATTCACCCATACTAAATCACCAAATGTTTTCTTGGTTTTGTAGATTTCAACATTTTAGGTCTAGTTCTGATATTATATACCTATTATGAGAAGCACACAAAGCATAAAATCAGATCTAAAAGGTGTGTCTTATATACTCTTTGTCATTTTAGCATATCTACTTATTTCATTTACATATGTTACCCTAGCTCTCATTATTTCATAGGATTTTCAAGTGATTTTGCATCTTTTCCTCTATTCTACCCGATCAAATCTAGCTTGCATTGGTACCCCTTTCTCATTAGGATAGCACTAATCTTTCTCAATCTAGTCTTCTAGAATTGGGATTGAAAGTATCAATTTCCTTGACTCCCTCTTTAAGTTATGTAAGTGTGGTTATGTGATGAACTTAGGGTTTTGTATCCTTGATTCGCATTTCCCCCTTAACACTTATAATGTAGTTTTCCTATACAACTTTATCAACCTCAACAATAGACCATCTTTTCCTTTACCTTTTTTTTGTAGTCATAAGATAAAAATTTATTCATAGATCTTCACTTACTCTCACAAAACATTTTTTTTTCCAAATCACATACTT
This sequence comes from Cupressus sempervirens, assembly GCA_028749045.1. Lineage (NCBI taxonomy): Eukaryota > Viridiplantae > Streptophyta > Pinopsida > Cupressales > Cupressaceae > Cupressus > Cupressus sempervirens. The sequence goes on along the minus strand of CM053793.1, from coordinate 291,923,687 downwards.
TACTTAAATGCAAGATAGATCATCACAATTACAACAATTTCATCCATGCCAAAATAAAATTACACTAAGATCCTAAAATTCTAAGAGCATCTTGACCAAAAATAGGTCGCACATAACATGAACCCATCTAGATAAGAGATAAACATTAAACACAACATCCACACCAAAAGTATGAACATATTATACATAGCTTCATAGTTAGATTTTCAATTACTCAAACAACTCTCATAGTTATCTCGAATTTGTAGCATCATGCCATTATTAGAACTACATCACTTATTGGTTGTCTATAGACCTCCAAACATTATACTAAGATCCAAAATCCACATTAGAATCCATCGCAAACCATTTTGAGACCATAATAAAAATTGAGCATAATCACATTACTTGGTAACACTATTTTTGGATTGTCAAGAATAGTTTCTAGGTCACCAGGGAACACCGCAACCAAGACTAATACCTAGATACTATATATATCACATATGCACATCTTTAACCCTAATTTATGGACTGGAAATATTTAAGAAAATACAAGTGAATAACTATAACATTCTACTATATATCTTTGTAAATAAACCACTAACTTTTAGACCTAAGAATATAACACTAAAGCATTGAAAAACATCATTCTTACTTGACCTCCAAAATGCATACATATCTTCAATTGTTATGTAGTACTATCATGTCCAACACATCATATTACTTCTTTCGATCATATCCGAACCACTAGATATACTTGAACATACATCAGAAAAATCTATTGGATCATAGTGTTAGAGAAAACACCTCCATACCACTATATTTAACATCAATGAGAACCATACAATAACAACCAAACATATATATTTCAAACATTTTTTCATAACATAAATCTAGCATTTTCTAATCTCCTCTTTCTTTTTTCATTTTCTCTTTGTGTAAAAATATATTTGTTCGCTTCAATTTTAATGGTAGATGACTAAGATTGATCTAAAATATTTGCATAAGTTTGTGTTAAAAATATTTCATTATCAATCTAGAAGAGTAATATTGATGATGTTTTGAATAGGGTGAGGTAAATCTCCGAAGAGACATAATTTGTATTAACTTGTTCTTAGAGTAATATCTTAGAGAGTGTGAGGCCTCGCCTTGACCCATCGTAACATAGTTGATACATTTCTATTTTGATACTCATGACTCAATATGTCAGGACATTATTTAATGCATTGAAAATTATTATGTTATTTTATGATGTGTGATGCTTTGCTTCAATTATTTGATTTCATCATTTAATGATTTATGAACATGTATAATGATGAAGTAAATGAATGCAGAACTAACACTTTGATTATGCAATTTTAATGGTAAAAAATATGAGTAGAATGGGATAAACAATTGATTATTAGAAAGATGGATGTTTTAAATTTACATGATTTTCCTGATACATAATTTACATATATGCATGTGATTTCTTGAACTACTAATGTGTGCAATGAGTGTGCAGGATATTTAGCCAGAAAATCTAATGGAAAGATGAAACTGAACCCCTTGCTAATTGTGCTAAATTGCATTGTCTTTCTTTGAAGTTGTTATACAATCTTAAAATTCTCCTAGCTTTTGTTTGGGTTCTATTAAGTCTTTAAGGCCTAAAAACATTAAATTTAAGTATCCTAGGGGTAGAGGTATGGGTTGGGAGTACTTTCCACCCCTTAGCCTCTCAGGATGACTTCTAGGGTCACTCAAAAACCCTACTTTTGGTTGATTGCGAAAATTGATTTGTCTCCTTCATGAGTTGGTGACTCAACTCCACCTTGGGGTTACCTAAAGTCTAGTTGAGTTAGGATCATATTTAGAGGCATTTTGGGAAAATTTTGGTTTTGTTACCCAAGCTCTAGTTTTTAGAGAGAAGTGGAAGATTGAAGGAAAGGAAGGATAAGCTCTTCTCAACTTGTCTTTTTACCATAACTTTTTGTGAAGGTAGGGTTATTCACTCTTTTGGTCATGTTTCTTATTATTGTTCATGCTTGATTCATGCTTAAGGCATTGTGATGATCTTTGTATTGCTTATATTTGTGTTGAGGGTGTTTTTCGGAGAAATCTTAACTTGTTCTTAGATGTAATCTTTTAAGGGGAAATTAATAATAAAAAAGTGTTAGATCCTTTAATTAATTAAATTTAGTTTTTTTTTAAATTTAATTATCGATTTAACAAGAAAAGCTCGATTTAACAAGAAAAGCTCCATTCCTACATGATGCTTTTAAATCAGAGTTGTAATCTTGAAGTATTGTCAGGAGATCTTGTGTTCATCTCTTGGTGCACCTATACTTTATCTTGTATATCAAACAAAGCAATCTTCATCAAAACCCTTAATGAACTCATCAGTTTAAAAAAAAATTATTTAAAAAAAATATATATTGTCTTTTGCCTTCGTATTTTTTTGGGCATGACAGAGAGAGTCTTCTTGACAAAATAATCACTATATTCATTTGTTAATTCTTTACAACTACTATAAAACTTTAGGATAAACAAAAACAATATGAATGACTTTTTTTTAAAATACATGTTGTGAAAATGTTGTAAAACAAAATTTAAAAAATACTTTAAAAAATCAATTATGTTATACTTTAAAATAAGCATAGTAACACCAATCACTAAAATGTTTTACTCTAATATGAGGTTAGTTTTATTTTATTTTTGTGGCTTCCAAAACTATCTAAGAAAATTTCTATAGTCATGGATCAACTTCAACAAATCCAAGCTCAATTTAAATAGCTTTAAGGAAACATCATTCTTGGTCATGTTAACCATTAGGGTTGTTATTGTACCAAAAGACTAATATGTTAATGCCTAATACAACCACTAGACTTGTAGGTGACACAGGAGTCTATTTTAAACTATTTCTTGAATCCAATGAGGGATCTTGCCACTGCCAAAAATCTCCCTAGCAACATTACTCATCATAGCCTACAAGTATTCATTGAGTTAAGCCCCTAACTAAGCTCTAATACCACTTGTTAACCGCAAGGGTTTCCATTGTACCAAAAGAACGACTTATCAATGTTGATGTTTTAGTAGCTTTAGTAGGAGACATCGAATTTGAAGAAAGTAAAATGAAAAGAACTTAACAGAGTGATTAAAGGCTAGATATGACTAAAATATTATATAACTAGTGAAGGTATTAAAAACAATGAGGAATGTGCATCCTTACTGCAGAGAACCAAATTATACTTTCAGAGCGAATTTGGGAAGGTGAAGGCAGGCAGTGATAGGAAAAAGAAGATAAAATATACCCTTATTTTAGATTGGTTGTTTAAAGGCTACAGGTCCTCTATGCTCGTCAATCATCCATTATTACAGACGGTGGACAAGACAAGAAAATACAAATACAAACAATCCAAGCCACTTGACTTTCGCATAGAGATAAAAACATTATAGATGTAATTAAAAAAGGAGGAAAAATGACCCACAGAGTCAATCCCGGTAGCAAGGATAGGAAGGCACAATTAATAAACTGAAGCTAGAGGAGTATGATTAATTTCGAACGTTAGGAATTCTAATTAACCAAAGAAGGAAATTCTGATAGAAAGACACATGTCATGCTTGGTGGGTTTTCGTTGCATCCATATTGGAATGGTGAACATTAGTTAAGAAGGCACTTATGAAAAATAAAAGATTATGGCACATATGGGTGCCAGATGACCTAAAAGATACTCTTCTCTACTCCAACCCTGCTCACTGCAATGCCACCAATTTGAATCTTGAGATTGTATAACCGAAAATATATGGTGATTATTTATGTATATGGAGTAAAATATATTTTCTAAACAATTTGTTATGAATTAAGTGAAATTGGTTAACTTAGATTTTTATGTGGTATTAATAAGGAAATAATATATTTAAAATATAGATATAGAAGTTTGAATATATGTATATTTGTTCAAAATATATTTTTGAAATGGTTTAATTATGTAGAACTATTATTATCCTTGACTATTATTGCAGTCTTTCTCTATCTTTTATTTCTATTTTTATAAGAACATTTTGTTTTGATCTTTTCTGAGAATGTTGTTGTAGGAAGAGGGAGATCGAGATTCAGACGGATCTTGACATTTCACTAGAGGCAACCTTAAAAGAGAGGGAGCAGACAAAGGATATGATCTAGGCAACCTTTAATGATCTCAATTAAATTGATTCAGATGGAGAAAACCATGTTGAGATGGAATCTCCCGTGATCAATAAATTGTAACAGTCAAAGAAGATTGTGATTCATAAATATACGTTGTGAGAACGAGATTTTAATGGCCCTACTCCCTTTATACATCATGAGGAAGTAACAACTTCCAAATGATGTCACGTTTATTTGCAGAAGTTATTGAAAGGTGACAATCTTACAATAACTTAATGTTCTATTATGATGAATATCTTACTATGTCTATGTAGATCGTGATATACTATACTTTGCATTGTGAATGTTTATATGGTAAACATTATGACGATGTGTGCACGCATACTTTATAAACATTTTTTCAGTACATGGTGAATGTAAAGCAAATTGATGTTCTAGAGGCCATTATACAAAGTACTTGGTGAATATCATGCAACTTGATGTTTAGGAGGCCATTACTCATAGTACTTGGTGAATATCTTGCATATCTACATTCTGGAGGCCATTATTCAAAGAGTATTTGGTGAAAATCATATATTGTTATTCTGGAGATCAATACTCAAATGCGATATCAAAATGGTGAATACCATATGTTGATATTCTATAGACCATTGTCTTATTGAGTACATAGTGATTATCAAGTGTTGATATTTTGGAGACCATTACTCAGAGTTTTGATGAATATCATATGTTGATATTATGAAGATCAATACTCTTGATATCATATGTAATATCAAAATGGTAGAATCAAAGATATCTTTAAAATTTGTCAAACCTAATATTACCAATGGTGTAATAAGTATCGTGTGTTCATCCTCCCTAACTAAAAAGAAAAATTGATGTTTTAGAAGCTTTAGTAAGATAAAAGTATGTGAGATCAAAGAAGTTTATATATATACACATGTTTGTCATTATATTAATTATATTAAAGAATAGCCATGTCTCATAAAGATGCTTGTCTCCTTTTTTTTGATTTATTCCTCATACAGTTACAAAATAAGGCTATCATTTAGAAAATACATACCAAAATATTATAGTGCTATTATTAAATTTGGAACGATATAGGCTATTTTGCCATGAACTCCAGACGTAAAGAATCTGCAAACTGGTCATCATTGCAAGCAATCAATCGGTTTCCCGGCTGGATTGCTTTTGCCAATTTTAAAGAAAATCAAAACAGAGAAATATTTCACCCCTGCCTAATTTGTTTTGGCGGAGAAGTTTCAAATAAAACGTTTCTTGTTCTAAATGAATGAAAACAGGAATTTCAATTATTTACAGATGGCTTGCTTATTGAATGTAAGAACTCCGCAAATGATACAATGTCGCAGGCCAGCAATTTTCTGTTATGGCTTCTCTGCTATTTCAACGATGACATTGATTCCGTCCTTAGCATCACCCTTAAGCATTCTAACAACACATGTTACTTCCCTAAAATTCTTCAGCAACACCATAAGAAAATCAGTAGTTAAATAACTAAGCACGATGCATACAACTGCCAAAATGTATAGCTACAGTATTCAAACACTTTGCAGAGAGAGCCGATTGGAAGAGGCCATGTCCATCTTGCGGGATCTGGAGAAGCGCGGCAGTCCAGTGGACTCCAACATCTATTCATGTCTGTTGCAGGCATGTACGAAAGCCAAATCCGTAACAAAAGGTAAGATTCTACATTCCCATATGGTCCTAACTGGTTTTCAAGTAAATATCGACTCTGTGGACACTAAACTTCTGAGTATGTATTCAAACTGTGGTAGTTTCAAGGATACACGTCAAGTGTTTGACAAAATGCATTCATCTTATATTCTGCCATGGAATGTTATGATAAGGTGTTGTATTATTAATGGGTTCTGCAATGACGCCCTTATACTCTATTACCAAATGCAGAGGACAGGGGTTCGCCCGGAAAGTTTCACATTTCCCCTCGTTCTCAAGGCTTGCGCAAGCCTGGGTTCTCTTTTCCATGGTAAGAAAGTTCATGAGTGTGTAGTGAAGTACGGGTTTGAGTTTGATGATTTTGTGGGAAGTGCTCTCATGGACATGTATGCGAAATGTGGGGAACTCGAGGATGCACGTCAAGTGTTTGACAAAATGTATCGAAGAGATGTGGTCTCTTGGACTTCTCTGATTGGAGGGCATGTGCACAATCAGCAGGTTAATAAGGCCATGGATCTTTTTCAGCTTATGCAGCTTGCAAGTGTGAAACCCAATTCAATTACTATTGTGAGCATTCTTCAGGCATGTGCTTGCTTAGCTAATCTGCAGAAGGGAAAAGAAATTCATGGTTATGTGCTTAAAAGAGGGTTTCAGGGAGATGTTTTTGTAGCCAGCTCCCTCATCGACATGTACACAAAATCCAATGCCCTGGGTTATGCAGTTCGCGTGTTTGACAAAATACCTCAAAGAAATGTAGTTTCATGGAACTCCATGATTGCGGGTTTTGTTAATATTGGAAACTGTAACTGTGCTTCTGTGTTGTTTCATCGAATGCAAAGTACAGGTGTTAAATCCAATTTAGTGACATGGAATACAATGATCGCTGGATATGCTCAGAATGGATTTCCAAATGAAGCCATAGATCATCTTTGTCAAATGCAGCTAGCTGGAGTTGAACCAGACTCAATCACCATTGCAAGTGTGCTGCCGGCATGTGTTGCCTTGACAGCTCTACAACAGGGTAGGGAAATCCATGCTAAAATAATCAGAAAAGGATTTAACTCGAGTGTTTTTGTGTGTAGTGCCCTGCTAGATATGTATTGCAAGTGTGGAAACATAGAGGAAGCTCGAAGAGTGTTTGATAAAATGTCAGTGAGAGATGCAGTTTCGTGGAATGCAATAATGGTGGGGTATGGAGTGCATGGTTATGGTGAGGAGGTCATGGCACTTTTCGAACAAATGCAAAAGGAAGGCGTGCAACCAGATCAGATAACCTTCATTGCCATCCTGTCTGCATGCAGCCATTCAGGACTCATAGCTGAAGGAGTGCAGTTCTTTGACCAAATGATTCATGATTTTCATGTTGTCCCCAGAATGGAGCACTATGCATCAATGGTCGACCTTCTAGGTCGTGCTGGCTGCTTGGAAGAAGCCGAAGACTTCATTCAAAACATGCCGATGAAACCAAGTGCTGAAGTGTGGGCAGTCTTGCTTAATGCATGCAAAGTCCATCAAAATATTGGTTTAGGAGAACGTGTAGCAGAATACCTGTTTGGATTAGAGCCTGAAAACACTGGATACTATGTACTGTTATCAAATATATATGCTGCGGCTGGTAGATGGGATGATGTAGCAAAAGTGAGGGCAAGGATGAAAAGAAGAGGATTGAAAAAAAGTCCAGGATGCAGCTGGATTTAAGTTAATACCCAAGTGTAGGAGGACCCGATCGGCTATCAGAGGGAATGAGTTCCTGAAACAATTACTTCCATCCCTACTGGGGAGGATGCTAAGGATTATATCCTTGATGGCATCTTTATTCCCTTCATTGTATACTGAATATACATATATCAGTTAGATTTAAATTTATGTTTAAAGGTTTTCTTAACACACTTAAACCATTATTGTAGTTCATTTAACTTTTCAAACTTTATTCAAATTTATATTTTATGGTAGAAAAAGTTTTCTAAACACACGTACATATGGTCATTAGTATAGTAGAAAAATTCACATCCCTGGAGTCCATATGGAGCTAAAGCTTGAAGTTCTAAAACATAAAAAACAATAAACAGCCGCAAAACAGCAACAGTGAAGATGATGAACGAAGCAGATGATCTTGGTCATCGCATTTACCCCATGCATTACTGGGATCTAAAGCAACAAGTGAATCCCATCTATCATGATCGTTATTAATATTTTCCTCTTGAGTTTCTCAATAGTCACACAAGCAAGATAAATAGGAAGAGCTAGTAGAGGGAACTTATCGATGTTAGGTATGTATTTCCACGAGCAAAAGGTGGTGAAGCATAGCGCAAGAGGAGAAATAGGAAGAGTTAGTAGAGGGAACTTATTGAAGTTACGTATGTATTTCCACTAGCAAAAGCTGGTGAAGCATAGCCCAAGAGGTAGGTTACGATTGGTCCTATTGTATGCAATCTCTTCTTATAGATTAAGCAAAAGTCTGATACAGGCCTATCGAGTTCCATGAGCCAAATGGTTGCACCATTTACAATGCCCTCGAGGAAGAGAATGACTTTGAGAAGAAACGAGAGTCAAAAGCACCCTAGTAATAATATAAGGGGCAGTGCCCCAATGATTCAGTAACACCTATAAATGGACAACTGTGCAAGTTTATTTTCTTGCACTTGAAGCCACAATAAAACATTTGAACAAGATATAGTATTAGAGTATAGCAAAAAAAATGTCAATACAACAACTAAAAACAAGTAATTTTTTTATCTTTTTACTTGCTAAAAAGAAAATCTATTTTGAAAGCATGACAAATTTAAAAATATTTGAAGGCTAGTTTAATAATAAAAATATACGCCTAGAGAAAGAATCAAGGTAGGTGAAAAGTTTTGAAGAAAGCAAACATTCTAAGCACTAAGACAAAAGAAGGAAAGTTGTTTGAAAGTCACCTATTGGCATGGAAATTGAAAATGTCAGAATGAGTTACTTTAGAATAAATGGGGAGACCTTCAAAGATGATACACAAAGAAAAATGAGCCAACTTTGGCTTGAGAACAATAAACCAATATTTTAAAACATGTGTTACCAATCAAAAAATGAAGATTGTAAATATCATCATTGGTTTGAAAGAGTCATCATAGATAAACATAAAGAGTATCATGAGTATCATTTGCAAGAAATGTAATTATGAAATGCACTATCTAGATACCTCTTCCCATTCTTCGTCTAAAGATTTAAAATCAAATACCAATTTTTGTCAACTATGTTAGCTTGGATGGCTAACATAACCACATCAAAAGCTTCATGACCTTTATTGGGAAGATGACACTTAGCCTTGGTTTCATTCTAAGATATTTCCAGTAATCCTTTACACATATGCTCTAAGAGTCTCATCTTCTTGCATTTTGCTATTTTCTAGCTTAGTTTTCCAATTCTACAACTTCACTTGGTTGGTATACTCATCTCCTTCACATAAATTCTCTAAATTAATCCAAATATCATTTGTTAGGTCAAGTTCCTTTACCTTAATGAATTCTGATTCAGATAGGGCATTAATCATTGCCTCCCTTGTAATCATCTTACACTCAATATCTTTTTCTCCTCGTTTGTACTTGAAGTAGCTCATTCTCTATTTTGACCTGAACTTCACTCTTTGTAACCAACAAGAAGTCAATCCCCATGCAAATCAAATCTATAGCTATTATAGTTGTCACCATCGAACTTAGGATTGTCCTCCTTGTAAGCCATAGATCTCCTCAAGTTGTTATTCTTCCTTTTCAAAGAGGACATTATGCTCTAATACCAATTGCTAAGAAGTCAAATCCACATAGGATGTGAGGTTGAATAAATTGCGACTATATATAATTAAAACCAAACTTGTAAATCTGATCTCGAACAATTAAAATAATAACGCACAACAATAAATCATACACCATAACCCAATGATTTATTCACTAGGGAAACCCTTGATCAGAGGGAAAACTATGGCAAGGATGGTAACTACAAGATAATGTACTAATATATAAGTTCCTTGTGAAAGGATGTGACCCTATTTGTGCATTTAGTACAACAATCTTTGTTAGAAGACAAATCCCTATTAGGAGACCTTGAACCCTTATTAGAAGGTTCCAGTCTTGTTAAAGGATGATAAGAAACAAGTAGAGTTGTTGCCTAAATTTTTCGATGAGTGTGAAAGATAAACCTTCGAGATAACATATCCAAAATGATGAACTAACTTATCAACAACTTACTTGCCAAAACATTTCTTTTAAAACTCACCTGAATCATCCAAAATAATTCTATGCTCTAGTCATCTAGCATATAAGTTCACATCCACATCAATCAATCACATCCATGACATACCCAACCAAGGAAAACATCTTTCAAGATTGTATATTCCTTACAAAGAATTGACTAGGTCAACTTGTTAAAGTTTCCCCAATGTACATTTAATTACATAGGTCCATGCTAAGGAATGCATGCCTTCATAAGCATTACTACAAATATTACAATAAGATTCCCACATGTTACAATAAAGATATTATATTTTACAAAAATAAAATATATGCTTCCTCAACACTGTCAGCTTCTAGTAAAATATATTACATGTTACATGACAATGACCTTTCTAGAATAGCCCAAATGCTTCTCACTCTCGAACATGGGTGCACAAACAAGTCATCTACCATATCCCAATTTGGTTGACATTATTTCTTGCTCGCAAGATACAACAAAAATAGTACCAAATGTTTCTGTCATCATTCCATGTACGATGACTTGCTATCAATCTTCACCAAAAAGGTTATAGCTCATCTAAAACTAAACATAAAACTAAGTAATCATAGACATGATGTCTATGCCCATTTTTCTATACAAAGCTAAGCTCACAAAACATATCTTGTCACATACCAACTTTGATGAGCTGAGTTTCAACCCGTAATTTGTGTCTATCATGACCACACAAACATATGTTATCATGAATGACAAAACCAATCATCAATATAATACATTAGTTGCATATCCAAGTGCCAACAATTTCCTCAATTCTTAGTAGTTGTAGGACTCATTTTCATGAGTTGTTAATTGTATTGCCATAAAAATATATTTGCTAAAAATCAAAGTGTCAAATTTTTAAGTTATAAAATTTTTAAAATGTTTGAATTGTAACTAGATACATTATTGCTTATACACAAAGTCTATCTTATAGGGCATTCTCAAAGTAATCTTAAACTACAAACTTTCTCAAGTAGGTAAGAATCAATTGGAGGCAAGAAGCAATAGAGGAAGGAGGACACTTAGTGTCCTCTTATTAGTCACCAATGATGAGGTCTCTTATTAGCTTTGGTTGTATTTTATCTTTTATTATAGTGATGTCAATTTCTCTGTTGTTGGAGATCTAGTGGCATAATCAACACCAATGACTATTTCTATTCAAGTGTGTGTTATTTTCTTATGTAACCTCTTGATGTGAAGTATTATATTGAGAAAAAACATTAATGTAATGTAGTTATGGATCTTGAAATGGTTAGGGGAAATCCAAAAAAATACATGAGGTGAATAAATGAATGTGTCAAAGTTTATGTCTAGATGTATGGTAAATATTTGTGGGAATCGTGAAAGGTTGATGAGAGATGTCCTTCATTTGAATCAAGATAATGAGCCATAAGAGTTGGACTTACTATAGTTGGAATTTTTAAGGCTTGAAAAGAGGAGAAATGGACATCATCGATATTGAAAGAAGATGTAGGGGAGATTAGTTAGGTATAGAGACCCTTTTGTTGTACTAGATTTCTTGAAAGCATGACTAGTCGGTGATGAGCTCATTAAAAGAGAAAGCTTGGGATAATATCTTGTATGCAAGTGACCATGTGTAGCGCAAGATCTAGATAGCAATATGTAGATCTAAGAATATGCATAAACATGTGATTTATTTTCTAGTTCATGCAATGTATTTCTCCTTTTGTTCAAATTAAAGGAGGGGTGAGGGGGTAGGGTAGGTATTAGGAATTAGTATTTGTGTTGATGCATTATAAAATAAAGTTATACAAGTTAATATCAAGTTGTTGGGAGACATCTTAAAGTATAGAGAGTGTATAGAAATATGTGATAATAATAATGTGAGTTGTTAATACAACCCACATATAGAGATTTGTGTTTGAAGAGATGTGAGTTGTTGAAACAACTCAAATATTTTGGTAGTTGTTATAGGCATTTTTTTATAATATATATAGGATATGTACATCCTATAAATATATAATGCCCATTTAATGAAAAGTGTAAAGACAAATAAGACTAAGTATTATCTATAGTATGAAATTTCTATTTGGTTGGCCTAAATCTATGATAAAAATTACAATCATTTTCTAGGAAAGTAAGAAAATTAAATTCAAGACCAAAGAAATACTAGAGATTGACACTATCCCCATCAATAGTGCCAAAATGTTAAACAATACCATTAATGGATGATAAATTTGATGTTATAAAGGCTTGCATATGATTTAATAGACATAATTATCCTACGTCAAATAGAGTATTAACTATGGCGTATGTCTCCTATCTTGTCAAACCTAAGGACATATTCTTAAATGGTGACTATACTATATGCTTGACTTCTAGGGATTTGCTCAAATAATTGTGCATAGTGGGAAAATAAGCTTTGCAAATACAAGTTAATTTATACACTCTTAATTTAAACAAGAATCTTGTAAAAAATATTATAATTATACTATAGATAACACAAGTTAACAATTTTATTATTAATTGTAGTAAACTAACTACAAAATGTAAATTCAACTAAGATTAAAAAAACCATATAACCAAAAAAAATCAAAGTGTAGCTACACTTCACCTAAAGTGAGCCCTCTCTTGAGTTAACAACACCTCTTATCAGCTCCATAAAATACTAACTCACATCCTTTTATAATCCATTACAAGATTAATTTATAGGGATTACCTATCTTTTAATTATTTTCTTAGAATAATAATGCAAAATTGGAGAAAAAATGTATTCATAGATATGCTAAATCTCTAGAATATATGTGAGCTCTAACTTCTACAAATTAATTGGACTTTACTATTTTACCATTTTTACGCTCCCTCTGAAAATAGATGGACCATCATTTTTACAAATGAGGTTGCAAGCTGAGTGGGTTTAACTATGGAGGGAACTCTGTAGTTAAACACAATCAAGCTGGAGTAGTACTAGGATGGGTGACCTCCCAAGAAGTCTTGGTGCTTCACCTCTATGAGCATCACCTAGCTCCAATGAATGCTAAGTGTTCCATTTATTCTCATGAGAGATGGATTTGTGTTGAATCACTACTCATGAAACATGGGTCAATGATTGACTCAAAAATTAGACAATTAAATCCTAACAACAATATCATGATGATCCCAAGTTCTGAGTACTCATGGCTTTGAATGCATGACATACTCATGGCTTTTCTTGTAGGTAATTGGATGTTGGTTGTAAGCATGGTACAAATTTGGTTGTGTGTTATCTTTCTTACTTGTTGCATGTAGAAGTTAGCTTCCATAATATATCTTCTTTAAGATCATTATAAAGAGCGAAAACATATTATTTTTTGTTAATTCATAGTAGCTTCAAACAAATATTAGGATGATATATTGTACTAATTACACACATGTGTGCATGCATGCATGCATGTCAATTCTCTCTCTCTCTCTCTCTCTCTCTCTCTCTCTCTCTCTCTCTCTCTCTCTCTCTCTCTCTCTCTCTCTCTCTCTCTCTCTCACACACACACACACACACACACACACACACACACACACACACACACACGCGCACGCACGCACGCACACGCACACGCACACGCACACACATGCACACACACGCACGCGCACACACACACACACAAAAAATGCTCAATATGAATAATCATTACAAATCTTCGAAGATAAATCTATCACCCTTGTATCCAAATGAAAACTCTATGCAAGATCAAGTATACAATAATTTGTATTATCAGATTCTTAATATAATTATTCTCTCTTGGTAAAGATCGAGAAATGATCTTATTAGTTTATCAAATAGATCAAGTAATGATCGAACATGTCAATGATAAGCCTTCTTGAGGATCGAGAAAATTATCCCTCCAAGTAAATGCAAATCGACAACTTGACATAAATAATATTGGGTTAGGTAATAACAAAACTTATTAGTATAAGATTAATAATTATTTATATGAACAACCATGTTATGGGTGGACATGAGACATCCTCTCATGACATGCCTTTTGGTTTCATGTCTTTTTGAAGAAATACTTATACTCAACTAAAAAACCAAGAGAGGCATCAAAATCAATTAATGCTCTCTCATTTGTTTTTTGAGTAGTCATAGATTTGAAGATCTATCTAATGCTCAAACTTATATTCCATTGCCTTTTCAAGTACAAACTAGATATTTAAGAATTGAAGACAAATCAAAAATTTAGATTTGAATACATAGTTCTTCATTGTCATTGTAATTAAGATTCAATCTAGAACATGTCTGATGATAACCTACAAATCAAATAAGAAATGGGTATCCCACACTCTGTAAATTATTAAAAAATATGCCAGTCTAACAAGAAGTTTAATTAGATTTACATAGTATCAGGGCCTTGTTAAGGAAGACCCAAATTAAACTTGAGAAATCAAATTACTCACCTTAAATTGCAATTAAATTCCATTCTTCAAATCGTCAAACATGATCAGATTTGAGGATTTCCTTGAAGTTGCAAATGACTTCACATCATGGAAATTGAGAATCATGGTGATACTAAAAGAGAACAAGTTAGATTCATTTGTAAAAGACAAAAAGACAGAACCTGAGCATGAACTAGAAAAATCTTAATGGATTGAGAACAACAAAAAAGCCATGGAATTAATAGTAGATGCAATTAGGGACCACATAGTACCTATATTAGCAAAACATGAGACTGCATACCTTATATTTAGATCCCTTGAGAACAAATTTGAAATAAATACCAATAGTAGAATCTTTGCACTGCAGAGGCAAATGAATTGCATAAGCATGAACAAAGGAGAATTCACCAATGCATTCTTCACAAGAATTACCAAGCCAAGGGGTCAACTATCATCTGTTGGGTACAAAATTGATACCAAAGAGTTATCTTTAATGGTCTTACACAACCTACCAAATTCATGGGAATCATTCATACAAGATATAAGGGCAAGATTAAAACTACCAAAATTGGATTGCTTAAAATATGTCTACCTACAAGAAGAAGCTAGATAGATGTCAAAGGAAACAAACAAAAACCTATAGATGAGGATATTCATTTCCTAAACACAAACTCTCATAAGAAAGGTAAGAAGAAGAACTTCAAAAGAAAAATAAATTCTCATGGAAAGGGTTCATCCAAGAAGAGGAAAGATGTTTCTTAAGCTCAATGTCTTAGATGTGATAATTATGGACATTATATTATCCAATGGTCTAATAGGAAAAGAAAAGAAAAAATCCTTTGCTAAAGTCAAAAAAAAAGCACAAAAGATGATTCTAAGTTCATATTCTACTTAGCACTATCACATCATGTATCAAATGAATTTAACACTTGGGTGATTGATAATGGGTCATCAATGCACATCAATGGATACTAAGAACACCTAGACACTATGGTGGATGAAACTAATGAAGAAGGAACCGTTGGGTATGATCCTGCACATCCTATAAAAGGGGTGGGAACTCATTCCATTAAATTAAAATCATGTATCACTATTCAACTAAAAGAGGTACTATTTGTACCTACAATTAAGAAAGCTCTAGTATCAATGTCTACCCTAGAAGATAATGAACATAGGGTCACCTTCATAGATGGGAAAGTTTTGGCATGGCCAAAGAACTCTACATATAAGAAAGCTAAAACTATAGGTATCAAACAAGGATACCTATACAAACTCTACACTTAATCAAAATAAGCACTCATTCATGAAACTTTTGACTCCAATGAGATATGGTATAGCCCTGGGTAAGTGCACAAAGATGGTGTAAAAAAAGGGGGGTATAATTGGACACATTTTTTCTAAAACCAAGTAAACCTGAACTTGGACTAGACTTTTGAGGGTCATCCATTCAAAATGATAAAATGTGTAAAACATGTAAATTATAGCACTATAAATATACTTTCTAAACTACTAGAGTTTTTACAAAACAAATAAGATTAGTTGGGTCAAACCCTATACATACGGAAAATAGTTTGTGAATTTTTTAGAAAATACAACATAGATTTTTTCATGTGTAGCACTAAAGACATAGTTATATTTGGTATTTTGCAAATCCCTTTTGTAGGATGATAGTTAAGAGTGATATCTAGAAGTTGTATACTTTTTTGTAATTTTTTGATGAATAATTTTTTTAATGAAATATTGAACTAACTACATCCTAACATTTTGGTATCTATTAATCGTGTATTGAGCATAACTTGCATCAAAATAATCAAACATGATTTTTTTTTAAAGTGTGTGAAATCAAGTGTAGAACAATAATATATAATTTATTTTGAATTTGGTTAATTATATCAAAAGTTATTAAAAAAAGGTAGGCATATGTCTCTGAGGACTATCAAGACATTGGTAAAAATAATTAAAGTTTACAATGATAATGTTGTCCAAAAATAGAAAAAAAAATGGTTAGAAAGCTAAGAGGATGTGTAAGATTATGGTGGCAATTTTAGAAATACCCACTTTACCATTAATAAGCTTGATGAAGGGAAAGTTAGGAGTTCATTTGAGAAGATGAAAAAAAAGTCTAAAGGAAAAAAAAAATGGAGGCTAAATAGTCTCCCAAGCCTTTCGGTCATTTCCCTAGGTTTTTACCAAGCCATAATCCAATTGAGTTTTTAGGATTCAAATAACCTGATTGGATTATGTAAATTAACAAGTACATTCAAAACCCAATCAAGTTTTGAAAAAGTACAAATTTTCTTCTTCAAAACTGACTAGGTTTTGAAGAAGTAAAAATGGGTTCTACTTCGGAGGCCATAACTTCCATGTACAGAGTCCCATTGACTCCATTAAAAATGTGTTGGAAATCTATTAAAGAGTTCTACACAATTGTATAGATAAACCAATCGTGTGACATAAAAATTTATTTTCCATCAATTTGAATTAAGCATGGTTTAAAATAGGTAGTTATTGTTTCCCAAATATTCAACCAATAGGCAAACATGAATGGTAAAATATTTTTAATTCTCTATCTCTCTCTCTCTCTCTCTCCCAAACACACACACACACACAAAAATAAATAAATAAATAAAAATAACAAAATAAATAAATCATAAGATATCTCTCTTACAAATGCCTAACCTCTTCCATTCTCTCACTAACTCCTAACCTCTCTCTTTAACTTGTTACCCTTAAGTGATGTCTCTCCTTGAGTAACCTCTACCCCCCTCTCTCCCACCAACCCATAAACTCTCTCTCTCTCTCTCTCTCTCTCTCTCTCTCTCTCTCTCTCTCTCTCTCTCTCTCTCTCTCTCTCTCTCTCACACACACACACACACACACACACACACACACACTCACTCACTCCAAAAATATCTCTCTTACTAACTCCTAACTTCTCTCTCTCTCTCTCTCTCTCTCTCTCTCTCTCTCTCTTTCACACACACACACACACACACACTCCAAAAAATATCTCTCTTACTAACTCCTAACTTCTCTCTCTATCTCTATCTCTCTCTTCCTATTCCCCGCCCCTCTCTCTCTCTCTTACGTGCACACACTTCCTATCTCCTCTCTCTCTCTCTCTCTCACACACACACACACACACTCCAAAATATCTCTCTCTCTCTTTCTCTCTCTCTCTCTAGCTTCTAACTCCCCCTCTCTCACACTAACCCTTAATCCCCCTCCCCCCAAAAAACCCCCCCTCTCTCTCTAACTTGTAACACTAAAATTCTCCATCTCTCTAAATACGAGATAGATAGATAGAAGGTTAGGAGTTAGTACAATAATTAGAGAGGTTAAGAATTAATAAGCGATAATGAGAGAGAAATATTAGAATTTAATGAGTATGTGGGTGTATGGAAGAGAGAGGTTTTAAGAGTTAGCAAGAGAGAGATCTTAGGATTTACTTTTATTTTGTGTGTGTACGAGAGAGAGGGGGGGTGGCCGGGTTTAGTTGGAGAAATAGGTTTAAGCATTATGAGTTAGATAGAGGTTAGGAGTTGGTAAGAGAGATATATATTAGGAGTTATAGAGTGAATAAGTGTGTGTGTGTGTGTGTGTGTGTGTGTGAGAGAGAGAGAGAGAGAGGGGGGGGAGGGGATAGGGGTTTGTTAGAAGGGGGTTAGGGATTAATTATAGAGAGAGAGAGAGAGAGAGAGAGAGAGAGAGAGAGAGAGAGAGAGAGAGAGAGAGATATTAGGAGTTAGTAAGTGAATGCGTAAGTGAGTTCATGTGTGAAAAAGAGAGAGGGGGTAAGAGAGGGAGAGAGGTGAGAGAAAGATAAAACCTATGATAATACTATTACCTACCTATTCCCTATCATGCTCTTACCCACCTATTCCCTCCATGTTTGGAAAATAATGACTACCTATTTTAGACCATGATTGATTCTAATGGATGGAAAAGAAAATATTTTTTTCCTAGTATTATTTTAGTTTCATTATGTTGTATATATCCTCAATATTTTTCCAACACATTTTGAATAGAGTCAATTGGAGTCTAGATGTGAAAATTATGGCTTTTAGAGTGGAGCCTATTTTTATTTCTTCAAAACCCAATCAGGTTTTGAAAAGATGTTTCATCCTAGAAACTTGATTGGGTTTCATTTTTTATGTATTTTTGCTAGCCTTGGTAACCAAGCCTAGCCATTTTTAAAAAATTCAAATAACCCAATTAGGTTATTCATAACCCAATTGAGTTATTGACATTTTGGGTTTTTTTTTTGTGGTGTCTACTAAATTACACACCTTCTTCGTGCACACACCCCCAAGCTAACCTCCATGAAAAAATTGGTAATAGGACAACCCAAACTAAATCCAACTCATAGTGGGACATGCAAAGGGCAAGCCTTAGTGAAAAATAGTAAAGGATCTTTTCAAAATAGTTTGAGTAGAACTAAAAATATATTAGAATAAGTCAACTCTGACTTACGTGCCCCAATGTTTACCCCTTCCATGTGAGGCTTCCTATATTATGTAATCTTTGTGGATGATTTCTTTGGAAAAATTAAAATCTACTTTGTTAAGTGTAAAGAGGCAGAAGAGATGCTTAAAAGGTTCAAAGAGTTTAAAGCCCTAACTTAAAATTCTTTTGGAAAGAAAATTAAAACGTTGAGAATAGACACTAGGAAAGAATACACTTCATACATTTTAAAATAATTTTGTGTTAATGCCAAGATAAAAAGGGAGTTTATTTTACCCTATAATCCTTGACAAAATGGAGTACCTGGGAGGAAAAAAATAACTACTATGGAGGTTGCAAAATCAATAATGTATGACCAAAAAATAGATACCTCATTTTGGGTAGATTCATCTAGAATAGTTTGCATCGAAAAAATGTCCTTGTTTACATCTTAATAAAAAAACACCCATATAGGCTTTTACCAGCATAAAACCTCACATAAGTCATCTAAGGATATTTGGTTTTCCTATATATATTCATGTGCATATAGAGAAGGGGTCAAAATTAGAACCTTCTGGGAGGAAAGGAGCTTTTGTAGGCTACACTAAAACCTCAAAAGACTATAGGATACACATACCTAGACAAAGATAGGTAGAACTAAGAAGAGATGTTGTCTTTGAGGAAGGCATTTCCTTCAAAATTGAAAATAGCTCAAATGTGTTAGAGAATCAAGATTCATCTAACATGGAAGAAGACTCTACTTTTGAGTTTTAGAGGGAGCACCTAGAAGAAACCTCAAATGAAATCCAAACTAATCCTAAGAATCAAAGGGAGCATCAAGAGGAAAATCAAAATAATAAAAACAATAGAATACCACTTTGGGCTAGAAAAATGTTTGAGGCAGTTGAAAATTTTGCAACACCCAAAGGAACCTTGAGAGAAAGTAAGACGTACCACATGTAATTAAGTTGTTTGGCCTTACTGAGGGAAATCATAAACTCGTAACATACTAGTATAAAAAAATCTCTCAAAAATCAAGTATGAAAAGATGTTCTGAGACAAGAGTATCAATCCATTTTGAAAAATGATGTATGGTATATAGTACCTAGGCCTAAAGAGAAATCTATTGCTTCTTTTGAACGACTCTTCAAAATCAAACATGTTGGAGATGGAAGTATAGAGAAACACAAAGCATGTTTTATATCTAGAAGGTTCTCTTAGAAGGAAGGTATTGATTATGAGGAGAAATTTGCACCTATTTCAAGATATACTTTTGTTAGAGAAATCATTCCTATTATAGAAGCTAAATGTAGGAAGATACACCAGATAGATGTGACAACTGCTTTCTTGAATGAGACTATTGAAGAAGCCTATTTAGAATAACTTGAAGGTTTTATCATTTATAATGCAACCTCACATGTATGAAAATTGAAGAAATCTCTATACAGACTTAAACAGGATCCCTAAGCATGGTATGAAAGGATTGATAACTATCTTATGAGTCTAGGATTTCAAAGAATGATGTGGATCTAAATCTCTAGTTTAAAATTATTAAAGGTGATATGTTTTAATACTAATCCTATAAATTGATGACCTACTAATTATAGGAGAAGATCACCTTATTTTTCAATGTAAAAAGGACCTAACCTCAAAATTCAACATAAAGGACTTGGGCATTTTACATTACTTCCTAGGTTTGGAATTTTGACACAACCTTGATGGTATTCTTCTGAATCAAGGAAAATACATATTTGATATTTTAAATAAATTTTGGAATGTTAAATTGTAGACCAATTCCAAACCCATGGAAAAAACTTACATAAGTAAAAGGTGGGAAACAACAAAATCCAAATTTATAGATCCTACTCTTTATAAACATATTATTGGATTACTAGTGTACTTGGTTACCATTCGACCATATATTTTCTATGTAGTGAATGCTTTGAGTTAGTTTATGTGTGAACTGTGGGAGATACACCTCATTGCTAAAAAAACATACATTGAGCCACCTTCAAGGTACTATTGGATATGGTCTCAAATATGGGAAATTTGATCAAGATCTATATATAGATACTATGATTCAGACTATGGGAGTGTGACTGATTGGAAAAGCACATCAGGATGTTGCTTTAGTTTAGGATTTGTTAGTAAACATATTTGTCCTCTAAAAGAGATAAAAAGAATAAATCAAGATGCTCAACCTGAAAAACAAAGAATACTAATAGTTAAACATATTATCATTGTGTTGATAACCACCCTCTGAAATGAGAGGTGCAACTCCCTCCTTGAATGATTTACAATGAATTAGATATCAAATTGTGTCTTTAACCTGAAAATACAAAGGCTTTTTGGCATAAATCCATAAAGATGTCATAAAATTGAAATGAATGTGATTGCAATATTTACCAATCTTACACAATTTACTATTTCTTTCTTAGTGGGCATGAGCATGCTCTTTATTGTTCTATCTTTGCAAGAAGCACCTCTCAAGTCACTTGGGCATACTTGGGGCTGGTTTACTTCCTTAAAATCATCAACATGATTTTTTTTTGCATCCTTTCCAAGTAGATTTATTGAACTACAAGGTTTCCTTTTAGGATATGATCCTACTTTCTCTTTATCACAAGCTTTATTAAAAAAATGTGGAAAAGGTTCATCAAAAAAATCAGATATCATACTATCTTCAAAAGAAAAGGATTCAATAATATGGTCATTATAGACCCTTATAGATAGAGGATTATTTCCATCACAATCTTCCATAAAACAAGAATATTCATATTTAGGTTGTGTAGGAGTCAAAAAAATCATTCTTTACATCCATAACAATAGGGTGATCTTTTGAAGTTTCAAAACTAAGACTTTCACAATTTGGAAGGAAGGCAAAAAAATGTGACACATTTCCTTTTGACTAGCTTACAATATTTCTAATTCCTTGCTCATTTGGACCCACTTGTGCTTTCTCTTCATGAGGCTCTAAGGTTTCTTGGTGAACTTCTTGCTCACACATAGCAAGGTAGTTGTATGAGAGAGAATAAATTAGAATGGCTAGAGGTTATTCATCACCAACTTTTGGTTCCTCTTCAAATTATTGCACTCTTCTTTTGTATTCTTATAGATCTTTCAGTTAGTGAAATCTATAACACAAACTCCTCCACAATAGGGTAGAAGTGTGGTCATCTTCAATGCTGAGGTCTTCTTTCGCATCATGTGAAATAATCTCTTTGTAGTACTCCTAGAATTCTTGTAGCACTTTGTCATTCATTTGGATGATCTCCAAGATGGTAGGGTAGGTCTCATCTTCTTTATGACCATTCTATCTAGCATAGTCATTATACAAAGTTTCTAGTCTCCTACACATAAAGATAGAATGCAAACTAAGGAACCAAATGTCAAGCACTGATCTTTAGTTTTGATTCCCTAGTGGAGTCACCAAAAATCTATTAGTAAATAGATTTATCATCTCAAAAGAGATAAAAAGAGTGACTCAAGATGCCCAACATGAAGAATAAAGAATACTAATAGTTGGAGAGATTATTATTGTATTGATAATAGCCCTCTAAATTGAGAGGTGCAACTCCCTCCTTGAATGATTTACAATGAATTAGCTATCAAATTGTGTCTTTAACTTGAAAACAAAAAGGCTTTTTGACATCCATCCATAAACATGAAATGAAATTGATTGTAATATTTACGAATCTTACACAAAGATGAAAGTAGACACACACCACAAGACTGTCTATTTAACCTTTCATTTCATAGAGGGGGATGAAAGAAAATAATATTCTATTTTGTAAACCATCGATAACAATATAATAATGCATTTAAAACATGAAAGGAATAACCACACAATTCATTCCAATACAAGAATTACATTTTCAAACCACACAATCTAATAAATATAGATCTATCTTTATTATAGACATATAACTAAAAAACCACATGATTAATTTGTCCCTATAATTACAATTGAAGTACAAAAAAAAAGCTAACTCCCTTTATCTAATACAATTAGCACACATAAAATATGTCTTCCTCCTATAGCCACACAACTTTTTAGAAAAAGAACCCCGAATATGTCTTTCTTTGGCATATTTAACTACTTTTGTGAGTTCTCTTTTAGTTATTAAAATTGATTCCCATAAAATATCTTCCCCTTATCCCTTTATAAAACTTTAATATTTCATCCATCTTAAAGTTACATGGATAATAGAAAATATGTCTACCAAATAAAATGAGTCCTAGATGTATTCTTTGATAGGTGACATATACTGGTGACAAAGTGTTGTCATGATCTTATGATTGTACTTGACAGTTTAGAGAATTCAGACTCCAACAATCATAATTTTTGATACGTTATGAATTTTTCAAAATGATTTGGAGAGGATTCATATAAATAGATTTTCCCAAACTTATTAAAGGTTTAGCTCAATCCAATAGTCAGACTAAAATATATGCCCATTGTAAGATGATTGTTTTCTAACTATAGGAAATTCATAGTTGTTGGTCTACTTGATAGACCTGTATATAGTCCACTATATCTTTCGACCCCAACCAAATTTTTAAAATTGTTTCAGTGAGGATTTAGAAAATTGTATTTTGGACAACATATCCAAAATTTAGAATATGCAATGGTAGAGCTAAAGGTTACACCTTCCACATTAGACTTATTTTTCCATTTTTAAAAATAAATCCGCAGTTATAGGTTGTTGTTGTTAAAACTGTACAGTTGAACCTGCACATCTAGAACCTTCAAACTTAAACCTGTGAACATGAACTTTTTGAACTATGTTGATTCTGAACTGTGTAAACATTTGAATTGGCTAAACCATTTGAACTAGTTGATCCTTAGAAATTGAACCACTGGGTTATTTATAACTTTGAACTTCGAACCTTGAACTCTGTGGTTCAAGTTTGATATGATAACTTGTTGTCCTAAAAGTTTGAAGAATAACTCTAAACTAATGAACTAGTTCATTTTTCAAACTATTGAACTCTTGAACATCGAACATGAACCTATATATTTTGGACTTGTGAATGACGAACCTTGAACTTCTGAAACCAAGTTTGCATTTTAAACCTTGAAATTTGAACTTGTGAACATGAACTTTTTGAAGCACCTTGGTTTTGAACTAGATTTATGGTTTGGAAATCTTAGGCCACCTTTGGGTTTTAAATCTAAACTTGAACCTTCACTCTCAAACCAATGAATGTGAACTTTGAACTTGAACTATGTGGTTAAAG
>CM053793.1:291794590-291889590 GCA_028749045.1 Cupressus sempervirens | reverse complement strand
ATATATATGTATGTATATATATATATATATGTATGTATATATATATATATATGTATGTATATATATATATGTATATATATAAATATGTATGTATGTATATATATGTATATATGTATGTATATATATATATATATGTATGTATATATGTATGTATATATATATATATATGTATGTATGTATATATGTATGTATACATATATATATATATACATACATATATATATATATATACATACATATATACATATATATATATATATATATACATACATATATATATATATATATATATATATATATATATATATATACATACATATATATATATATATATATATATATATATATATATATATATATATATATATATATATATATATATATATATATATATATATATAAAAGTAAGCATACTACTTTAGGGAGGGGAAGAAGAAAACACACCAAAATAACTAAACTACCAACAAACTAAAACTAGAAAACTAAAACTATGCACAACCAGAACTTAGAGAGAAGAAAGTTATATATATATATATATATATATATATATAAAAGCATAACTCACCATAGAACTGGAGATGAGAGAGACTTACACAAAACCATTTACCAACTGTGAGAAGAAAGAACCTCTCTAGAATAATAGGCAACATCTGGATGAGTCAACTCGGTGCAACCTCTGTGTGCCAAACTCTTTATTGTCGCAAACTATGCTAAACATTTACAAGAGCCTTATGAATTGATATTTAGATCCAAAAAACCATAGCTTGTCATAGATGTCCTCCTTCACTTGAGTTCCCAACATAGAATTCTTGAGACCATCTCCAATTGGTGGCTGAATTATAATTAGGCTCAAGCATCTTCAGATGGAATTTCATTTCATTAGCATGCACAGGGACCCCAAAATTGATTGGATTTTCAGAGTTTAGAGTTTCTTTAGAAAAAACACATATTTCATCCACCATAGGATCAACATTGACTAGACTATTTTCATCATATTTTTCTACAACTACCTCTAAAAATGCTCTATCCAAGTTGAATGCATCAATTAGTTTAATAATTGAATATTTACCTCTAGGATATTCTTGTTTGATTTATGATAAAAACCCTTCAATAATCTCTGCCTCATCAATCTCAAGTGATGCATTCACTTGAGATTTATTTCTTTCATCTAACTTGTTAGAGTTTAGAAAGCTTGCAACTAGGAATAAATTAGTTTCACTTTTAGCATAAGAGTTTTCATGCCAACTAGAATGGAAAACATCATTTTCAGATTGTATAAGTGGGTGAAAGTATTTATCTTTGAGTTGGCTAGAGGAATAAAAACTATTAGCACTTCTATCCTTAGGAAGAAGAATGGAATCAGGATAGCTTTTCTTGCTTACAAATTCCAACATTGTTGATGTTTGATCTCCATGAATCTACACCATTTCTTTCTTAGCAGGAATGAACATGCTCTCTATTTTTCTATGTTCGCATGAAGCACCTCTCAGGTCACTTGGGAATACTTGGGGCTGGTTTACTTCCTTACAATCATCAACATGATTTAAGTTTGCATATTTTCCAAGCAGATTTTCTAAACTACAGGGTTGCCTTTCATGACATGATCCTACTTTGTCTTTATCACAAGATTTATTAGAAAAATGTGGAAAACATTCATTAAGAAGATCAGATATCATACTATCTTCAAAAGAAAATGATCCCATAATAAGGTCATTGTAGACTCTTACAGATAGGGGATTATTTCCATCACAATCTTCCATAAAACAAAAAGATTCATATTTCGGTTGTGTAGGAGTCCAAATTTTTTTACTCTCTACATCCATAACACAAGGGTGATCTTTTGAAGTTTCAAAACTAAGACTTTCACAATTTGGAAGGAAAGTGAAATAATGTGACACAATTCCTTTCAAGCTTATCATATTTCCAAAACCTTTCTTGTTTGGACCCACCTATGCTTTCTCTTCATGAGGCTTTGAGATTTCTTGTTGAACTTCTTGCTCACTCATAAAAAGGTAGTTGTATGAGAGAGAGAAGAAATCAAAATGGTTGGAGGCTCTTCATCACCAACCTCCAACTCCTCTTCATGCTATTGCAATTTGCTATTTTATTCTTCTAGATCTTTTAGTTTGTGAAATCTATAACACAAACTTCTCCACAATAGGGAAAAAGTGTAGTCATCTTCAATGCTAAGGTTTTCTTTCACAACATGTGAAATACTCTCTTTGTAGTGCTCCTATAATTATTGTAACACTTTTTCATTCATCTATATGATCTCCAGGATGGTAGGGTTGAGTCTCATCTTCTTTTTTACCTTTCTATCCAACATACTCATTGCATAGAGTCACTAGTCTCCTATACATACAGATAATGAAAACTAAGGAACCAAATTTCAGCCACTAATCTTTACTTTTGATTCCCTAGTAGAGTTGCCAAAAATATGTTAGTAAAAATGTTTGTCCTCTAAAAAGAGATAAAAATAATGACTCAAGATACTTAACACAAAGAACAAAGAATACTAACAATTGGTCAAATTATCATTGTATTGATGATAGTCCTTTGAATTGAGAGTTACAACTCCCTCCTTGAATGAATTACAATAAATTAGATATCAAATTGTGTCTTTAACATGAAAACACAACGGCTTTTTGACATCCATCCATAAACATGAAATGAATGTGATTGCAATATTTACCAATCTTACATAAAGATGAAAGTAGACAACCAATCACAAGATTATTTGTTTAACCTTTCATTTCATAGAGGATGAAATAAAATAATATTCTATTATGTAAACCACTAATAACAATGCAAGGGTGCATTTAAAACATGAAAGGAATGACCACACAATTCATTCCAATCTGAGAATTACATTTTCAGACCACATGATCTAATAAATATAAATCTATCTTTTTTATAAACACATAACAAAAAAACCACACAATTAATCTATCCCTACAATTACAATTGAAGTACAAAAAAAAGAATTTGATTCCCCTCCTCTAATACAATTAGCCCACATAAAAAATGTCTTCCTCCTATAGCTACATGACTTTTTGGGAAAAGAAGAACCCCTAACCTATCTTTCTCTAGAATATTTTTTTTTCAATTATTAAAATTGATTCTTGTAAATTATCTTCCCCTTATTCCTATATAAAACTTAAATATTTCATCTATCTTAATGGTACATAGATAATAGAAAATATGTCTACCAAGTTAAAATGAGTCTTGGATATATTCTTGGACAGGTGGCATAAGATCATGACAAAGTGTTGTCATGATCTTATGACTGTACTTGATAGTTTAGATGATTCTCACTACAACAGTCATAACTTTTGATCTATGGTGAATCTTTCAAATAATTTTGAGAGGATTCGTATAAGTAAATTTTCTCAAATGTATCAAAATTTAGCTCAATTCAATAGTCAAATTAAAAGATATTCCCACCGCAAGATGATATTTTTTGACTATAGGAAATTCATAATTTCAGGTCTACTTGATAGACCTATATAGTCTTGATCATATTTGATTTATGTACTTCAGTATAGATTGATTAAATGGGGACTATATATAGGATCAATTTAATGATCCCCTTTAGTATAATTAGAAGCCTTATTACAATATAAGGTAACAAATAATTATTGGTTTATTTGGAATTAATTAATGTCTAATTAGAATTGGTGATCATAGGGTTTGATTGAAAAATTAGTCACATCTTGATGTCCCTTAAAATAGACACATGCATTGAATAGACATGATTTTTCCCTTTGTATGCTTCTTGATGGATAGTTATATTTCAATCAATCTTGAGAATAAGCCATTGAAATCAATAAATGGTTCTATCCCTGCATTACTATTAGAAATAATAGTCCACCAAGATAACTGAGAGGGGGGGAGGGCTTGATTCAGTTATCTGAAAATTAAAACATTTATCTTCTTTAAAAAAAATTAACCATTAAACCAAAGTAAACAATAAGCATAATAAGATGCACATAGACAATTTCACCAGATACATTAACTAGAGAAACCCTTGATCAGAGGGAAAACTCTAGTGGAATGATGCCCACAAGATGATGTACTAATATAAATATTCCTTGTTAGAGGATGGACCTTGTTAGGAGTCTATTACAACATTTAGTACATAGACTCCCTATCAGGAGACTTTGAATCCCTATTAGGAGATTCCAACCCTATTAGGAGTTGTGCTAACCTTGTTAAGAGTTGTAGTACACTGTATGCAAGATGAACCCACTACTAAAATATGCAATTTCAAACTACAAGAAGAGCTCACTACTCAATCATGAAATTTATTATTATGTTCTTCTTCCCTTTGTTCTATCAACCAAACCAATCATTGTCAAACCTTGTAGACTAGGTCATGAACCTTAGATCTAAATATCAAACCTTGGATCACTTAGCAAAACATTGGCAATGAAGTTACCTTCACTTCCACCCTACTTTTCTCAACTTTGCATTTAGTTCTCTCTCTACTTATAATCACTTTGCATCAATACAATTCATAGCATACTTGATAAAGAATAATGTCCTTCCTTTGTACTGAGTCCATAAAAAAATTTCTTGAGTTAGCTATTATACCTTCTCAATTAATTATTATAGGACCACATTAAGAACACGTTACACTTAGAGATAACATTAATCTTTTTCCTTACAACATGAATATCTTTCTATACACGTAATACTATGATGAGAAAACTTAGCCATATCATCATCAACATGTCTTCTTCATGTCTTCAACCTCGATCCTTAGAATATCAACTCTACTAAGAGATATAACAAGTTTACTAGAACATGCCTCTGTAAACTCTATCTTAGAATAAACATCAAAAAAATTTACATAACCTTTTCTAGACTTATCATTTCTTCTTCCGATGTTAACTACATATACTAGATACTTAGAATCTCATAACCTTAGATAGTTATAATAATCAACTAGATGTCTGTATCAACTTGATCTTTATGTTTTTCTTCTATCAAATACCACAAAAAATTGCTATGTTGGCATCAATGACAAACTCAGTCATGAATGTAACATATCATCATAGTAAAATATTTACAATACTCCCCCATAGTAATATCATCAGCATTCAAGCTTGCAACAATCTCCCCCTTTGGCATTGATGACAACATAGATGAAAATCATCTAGTTCCAAGAATACCAGCAAAAAGACTATTCATCTTTCTTTTTAAATCCTCTTCATCAATCATTCTCCCCCATTGATTTACCTCAATGTGATTCTATCAAACTATCATTTCATGTTGTACTTCTTCCAAACATATTGTACTCATGTTAAACTTCTCCAACTATTATGCATATTATTTTTCATGTTATTTTTCATGCTAAACATCTCCCCCATTGACATCAATGTCAAAGGTTTTAGCAACCAACTTTTCTACATCAAACTTTGCAACAACTAATTCTTAGTTAGCTTGAGTGTCCAAAGACACTATTTAGAACAACATCTAACAAGATTCCTAGATGACTCTATCCATTGTAGATACTCCCCCATACAGGAAGCCTCAACATTCAGTCCAGAAAACAATTGTGCTCTATTAAACTAGACTGATGCACTCTTGCATCTTCTGCTCTAATGTAGGAAGGGGCATAACCCCAAGCATACCTCACAAATACTCAAAAGTCTCTTTTGGAAGAGGCTTAGTGAATATATCTACAATCTTCTCTTTAGTGCTCACATACTCCAATCTAATTTCCTTTTTTGCAACTTTCTTTCTCAATATATGATACTTAATAGAAATGTTCTTGGTCTTAGAATGCAACATTGGATTTTTAGACATATTTACCATGCTTGTGTTGTCACAATGTATAAAAATAGGTTTATTGATTTTTATCTTTATATCCTTTAGCATCTGCTTCATCCAAATGACTTGATTGCAATTATTTGCTATTGCAACATATTCTACTTCTGCTATACTTTATGATGTAAAATCCTACTTCTTTCTTAGCCAAGAGACCAATTTTCCTCCAACAAAGAAGGCTCCACCATTGGTGCTCTGTAGTGCCTGCCCCTAGGTCACATTTTTGTTATCATTGTTGAACTCTTTTAGGGCTAGTTTTATGTTGATGGATAGCAACATTATTTTGAGACTATCAGATATTGTGCTATGGATTCAGTTGATATGTGACGAGATTACTTAGACTCTACATTTCATGTATGCATGATGATTATTACATTGCTTTCAGTTATTGATGATGATTAGATTAGATGGTTTATTATCACATGTGTTTTCTTATGGATACTTACCCCATACTTGCATGTGTATGTTGTGCATGCTTGTTTTCTTTTTGTATGTCATTTCTGATGTGGTTAAGGAAGGGAGTCATAGTCACCTGCTAGTCGGGATCTACACAATGCACCACTTCCTACCATTTCCTGTTTAGCTTAGCATATATATATATATATATATATATAGTATGTACATGCATAGTTTTTATGCAGGTTGTGGGTATCAGGTATCGAATTTTTTGAATTGCTAGGATGAGCGTACCCTATGACATTATCTCAATGGTAAGAGAGGGGAGATAAATTCTCAAGTCCAAATCCCAACCCTTTAAGCCATTTGTTCTAATTGAAAATTAGGACAAGTATCTGAGTTGAGTACCCTCCGAATGTGTCGGATGATGTAATTCGTGATATTAACCCTTGGTTTGATTTTGTATGTATTTTGGCTATGATGGATTTTCGTATTTTACCTTGTGAGTCTTTGGAGTATTTTCTATTAATTAAGCCTAATTAAAAGATTTAGTTAATGGTTTACTTTAATAGAAAATTAATATGATATTTTAATATTTATTTTATTTAATTAATTGGGAAATTAATTAAATAAAATAATTAAATTTGAAGATAAAAGTTATAATTTTAAAGTTGGAATGTGATAATATTTATTTAAGTTAATAAATATTTTAGCAATTAAGTTTTGAAAATAAATTTAAAAGTGGAAAAGATATTAAATTATTAAAAGATTCTAGATTGCATGATGTGTGTATGTGATTAAAATATAAATATATTAAGATAAAATAAGTGAAATTATTAAAGTTAGTGCATGAGATTTAAAAATAATAAATTAATTAAATTGAAAAGAGTAAAGTAAATATTATATTAATTAATGTGCATTGTTTTACTATTTGCTCACATAGGAGTTTGCAAATTCTTGAGAGTTGTCATGTAGACAACACAGGAGTTTGCACTCTAAGTATGCACGTGTTGTCAACAACATATGAGTTGGCGCACAAATTAAGAACATGGTGTCTACAACCTTATGACTCATCTAGAAGGTTGAAGAAGGCTCATGCTTGGTTGTCAACACCTTCTGGTTGTTTCTAGAGACATTCTAGATGCATCTTAGAGGCCTTTAAATAGAGGCTTTCCTAGTGTGTTTGGACAAGCTTCGAAGCTTACATGCATTTGAGAAGCTCATATGCTTCTACATGCTCATATGCTTCTACAAGCATTTCTAGTCACTTGGAGGTTTCAGTTGGCTTGGATCTTGGAGGAATTGCGAATGTTGGAGAAGGAAGGGATTTTTCTATGGACTTTTGAGGCATGGCAAATTAACATCAATGTCTAGGTGCACTCGTGATTTTTGCATAATCTATTTGCACTCTTTCTCTTCCTGTCTTCATCATGTCTATTATATGTGTCTGAATATTCTCTGTGATTGAATCTTCAATCTTGAAATTAGAATCTAGATATATATGTTAATTTTTATTTGAATGCAAAAAAAAAAATAGAAAACCCTATCTTCAATTTAAGAAAGAAATTAGTTCTAAATTGGGTTCGGATACGAATTAGAATCAAATTGAAAAATAGATTAAAAAAAGGTTTTCAAATTTATAGCCAATTCCATTAGAGGAATTATTGGATAAATTTGGAAAACAAATATTTTATAGAAATCTTTTAAATTGAAAGCCTTTATTTTAAAATTGTGTAGATAAAGACATGTTTATTTAGATCTACATATATACATACATACATACATACATACATACATACATACATACATACATACATACATACATATATATATATACATATATACATTTAGATATAAATATACATACGTATATATATATATATATATAGATATATATATATATATATATATATATAGATATATATATATATATATATATATATAAAATAATCTACATGTTAAAATCATTGCGGAAAGTATACATTTGAAAATTCGAATCACAGTGATGACAAACATTTTTAAAACGTTATATATATATATATATATATATATATTCATATTGCATAAGTTTGGGGGGGGGGATGGAACCCACACCCCGTACTTGTTGACATCATGGGTACCTGCTACCGTAGGTACTGTGACGACAGAGGGTATGCAGTACCACTATCACCGTAGGCCCTGCAACCGCAGGGTACCGCATGCCAACGGTAGTGCTTCATGTGTGTGTGTGTGTGTGTGTGTGTGTGTGTGTGTGTGTGTGCGATTTGATGGGAATGAAATCAAATTTCTTAAAACATTTTAAAATATTTATCATTAATATTAATAATTATATATATATATTTATGTGTGTATGTATATATATATATATATATATATATATATATATAAGTATGTATATATGTTATTAGTAATTAATAATTATCATAATTTGATAAATGATTTGAATTAAAGGATCATCCTTTATAATAATGAATTATTTTGTAATATTACAGTCTAACTATATAGATTTAATTAATTGATTTGGATTATGAAGAAAAGATGTTTACGAAATTAATTGGTAAATTCTCATGTCAAAATTTACTATTTAAATTTAATGAGGGACATTTGCAAATAACGTTTATATAAACAAAATATTATTAGAACAATTAAAAAATTGAGTCTAATGGTTGACTTTTAATATTAATTATTTAATGTATATTAAATATTATTTAATATATGTATTAAATAATTAAGAGATGGTAATTTATATTATGTTGATTTAAATTAAGAGACTTTAATGATATTGGATTAAGATTTAATTGACAAGGAGCCATTGTTATAACATTGCTACGATTTGAGTTATGTTATTAATAATACATTTTGTATTATTAAATAGATTATTGGTACACCTTAATTGTGCTAAGAGTTAGTTAAATATTAACCATTGAAGATTTGTAAGGTTTCTTTAAGATCGATTATCTATGGTTTTGATGAGTTTATTATTTATTAATGTTTGTTGGGTCTAACAAACTATTAATAAATAATAGTATAAATGGTTTAAATAGTTATCAATTAATTCGATTAGAGTTAATCTAGTGGAGATTATTTAATGATTGAAGTTTTGTAAAAGATATTAATTTTTGGATTTGGAGTATAGTTGATTTTAATCAATTGATATTCATTGAGTTGTTATTATAACTATGATATTAATAATTAAGTTGCGCAATAGAGTCTTAATAGAAATGATTATCAATAATATGAATTTGTTAAGGAATTATTAGTATTCATTGAAAGAATGACGAATGTGGTCATTATAGATCTATTAATAAGATTCCCAATATAACTTGTTAGTAAATATTAACAAGTCATTATTAATATTAGAGAATTGGATTATGGTTGGCCTTTAACTTACAAATTATAGTTAGTTATTAATCAACTGATATTCATTGAGTTGTTGGTATGGTTATGTAATTATTGATTAAATTAATTAATTAGAGTTAATTAAATTTAATTAATAATTAGGTTATGTAATAAAGTTTTAATTGATATGCTAATATCGATTCTTTTAGTGAAGTTGTTAAGTATTTACATCTAAGTTGATAAGTCTTATTTTAATGACATGAATAATAACTTTAGATATTTTAATGGTTGTTAGTAATGAATTAATCAAGAGACTTAAGTTTTAGTGATATCTAATTAAGTTTTAATTAAGTATTATTAGAATGATAAAAGTCATGGATTGTGTACCTATATTAATTGATTGATTTAATTGATTATTTTAATAAAAGTTATAATCTTCTTATTAGAAGATTGATAACTGACTTTTTTATAATTTAAAATGAATAATGATCCTTTGATTATGTTGAAAAGTTGAAGTAACATTAAAGAAGAGTTATTCGATTAGAATATGGATCTTAGCAAAATAAAGCGAATGATTTTATTAAGTGTCAAATGATTTAGTGAGTAAATATTCATCCTTCAGTTATTCTTAGAATGTAATTTTAAATATTGGAAGGATAATGCTATCGAGGGAACAAATGGATTGACTTGTAGGTCAAATGATAAATCTTATATACTTGAAAGTATACTTGCAAATAGAAACTGAAACCTCCATACTTAATTCAACTATTTGATTTTAGTAAACCAAAACATGTGTTTGCATTGTGTTTTCTCTATGCTTCTTGTTTTGGGTTTGGGTTGACTAGACTGTTGACCAGTCTTAGGTTGTTACCAAAGGCTCGGGGGTTATGATTGTGATGGCATGATGATGTTTATTGATTTCAATCTTTATAAACTCAACCATGGTTATGTGATGGTATGCTCTATGAGATGTTTGTATTTACTGATTGTTATTGCTCATCAGTCTTCTTGAGTGAAGCTAAGTTATATGTATTTGAGACACTTGACTTAACCATTTTTGAGTCATCTATTAGTTATCCTTGGATTACTTTCTAGTTGCCATGATGGGACTAAAATGTTGATTTATTTCTTGATGATGTCATGTTGTGACATGTTTTGACTCAACCATTTTGGAGTCTTCGATTAGTATGATTTTGAGATATATTTTGGTTATTGAGAACCAATGGATACTTTTGATTATCAGTGATACCTTCAGTTTCCAATAGAGAACTATCGTGGTCATGATTATCTATGGATGCTTTTCAGATGCTCATGGAGATTTGATGCTTTTATTGTGGATATTTGATGATTCTTATTGTGGATTATCTTTTGGTATTTCTTTCTGGTCGCTTGTATAAGACTGTGGTGATTTTGGTGATTTATGATTCCATGAGCTTAGGGTAGGTTATCTACTTGTAGTGTTGGGAAGTGGCTTGCAATGGGGGCTGGAGCCCTAAGTGGCTGCCAGGGTAACTTATTGTAATTTTTGTTAATAAGTGATAACATTTACACTAAATGGGGATTAAATGAACCTAAAAAGATAATTGTTTTATTCTCGCCCATGCCTTGAGTGCTAGTACAGACTAGGGTGGGAGTAGAGAGAATGCTTGGTTGCGACCTTGCATTCCATAGTATGCCTTGTCAGTATGAGAGGATACTAGTGGCCACATAAGGATCAGTAGGAACTCGTGGAGTCCTAAGCTAATTGCCAGGGTAACTTCTACATGATATATGCGATGACACTTTCCCACTTATAGAGTAGGTTTCCTACATGTCTTTGTGTGCCTCTGGGATTAGATGTCAGTTTTGTGGTTGGAATCTTTGATTTATATACTTTTAAGATTCCTATACTTAGTGAGTATTTATACTTTGTGATTGTTAACCTATTTGGGACTTGAGATTATCTCCTCAGCATGGTGGAAGTGGACTATTTAGGTTCCACACAGTCAGGTGGTAGTGCTTTTTCACTCTTACCATTTGAGATCCATCCGTAGACACCGTGGTTGGAGCATTCTTGGTTGGTATTTATCTTCATTCTGTTTTTGGATCATTATGATAGATGATATACCTTATGATGGATGTATTTACTGGTATGTCTCTTATATTGATGATTTACATATGTTAGATGATGTTATCTTATGCTTTACTTTGCATGTTAGATTACTTTCTGTATATGATGTAGTATGATTTAGGAGTGACATTCCTACTATGTTAATACCATTGATCTCTTTGGTGATTTGGAATGTTACGCATAGAGGGATGGCTAAGATTCATGATGGCCTAATGATGCTATTAATGGTTGGGAGGAACCGTGCACTTAGTTATTTATGTTTGTAATATATGGTTATCTTTTATGATAGATGTTTATATCTTTTGTAATGATGTATCATATATGGTTTGTGGTTTTATTTATGTTATTGCATCATGCATTAGAGTTAGTATGATGATGTACTTTATTTATACAGATGTATATTCTTTTAAGCCTTTCATACCTTGTAACATGTATAGTGGATGATTGAGCTAAACTAAAATGTAATTACAAAAATGACACTTGTATATTATTTAAGAACATTGGATGTATCATTGCTAAGGATGTGATGTTAGATGAATAGTTAATTTAGATGTGATACAACATTAAGGGATTCATGAAGAATGTAATCTATTATGTATGTTATGTTTACTTTCAGTTGAATTGATGCTAATGCTTCCATTACTATGTATAAGTTGTGAATGGTTTATCTTTCATGTTTTAAAAAAAAAATTGTTTGGCAAACTTAGTGATATTTTAGATTAATTCTTTGGATCCCTTGACAGGGCATTACATGCTCTTTCTATCATCCATACTGCCTACCCAATCAACATTAGTATACGCACTTAAAGTAAAATTATCAGATCTATCATACCACAATCCAAGCTTAGATCTAATCATAGATCTATACTTTTTCTGCTCAATAGTAGGTGTCTCATGCTTTATAGATAACTTGTGTCTAGTTACCATAGGTGTTCCAATGAGTTTGCATGTTTTCAAACCAAGCCTTTTTAGTAAATCCTTCAAGTACATAGTCTGAGAAGTAAAGATTCCTTCTTTACTTTGTACAATTTGTAATCATAGAAAATATTTCATCTCTCCTATCATACTCATTTCAAATTCTTTCATCTCCTTAGAAAACTTCTTACTTTCTTCATCATTTCCTCCAAATATGATATCATCAACAAATATTACCAAAATCATCAAACTGTCATCAATTTCTTTCCATTACAAATTACTATCTGCCATACCTGTGCTATATCAAAGCTTTGTCAAATGTTTTTCCAACCTTTCATACCAAGTTTTTGACTACTTTCTTAAAACCATATAATGTTTTCCTCAATTTGCATACTATGTCCTTGTCATTTGTCAAAGGACATCCTTCAGGCTACTCAATGTACACTTCTTCCTCAAGTTCTCCATTCAAAAATGCTAACTTGACATCCATATGATACACTTTGAATTTCATCTATGCTGCATAGCATAAGAATAATCTTACTAATTCTATTCTAGCCACTTGAGCATAAGTCTCCTCATAATCTATATTAATTCTTGTTGTGAGTGACCTTTACATTCCAATCTTTCTTTGTTCCTTACAACTTTGCCTTATTCTTTCATCTTGTTTCTAAATACCCATTTAAAGTTCCTATCACTTTCTTGTCTACTAGTCTAGGGACCAATTCTCATGTTTCATTCTTTACTATCTGATCGAATTCCTCTTTCATATCTTGTTTCCTGTAATCATCTTTACATGCTTCATGTACATTCTTAGGCTTAACTTAAGATGTCAAGCATAGTTCTTCATTGAATTTTCTTCTTGTCATCACACCTTTGTCTTTGCTTCTAATGATTTTCTTGGATGGGTGATTCTTTATCATATTCCTTCTTGAAGTAGGAGTTACTATCTCAATTCTTGGCTCTACTAAATGTTCAAAGCTCTATTCCTTCCTTGGCTCTCCTTCATTCTGCAAATCATTGTTAGTCTCAAGAAATACTTCATCATTCTATGGTGTCTTAGTTCTCTAATTATAACATCTATAAGCCTTTCTTTTCAATGAATAACCAAGAAACATACCTTCATCACTTCTAGCATCAAACTTACCAATATCATGATCTCTTTTGATACAACACTTACTCCCAAAATTTTTGAAATACTTAACTAAAGGTGAGTGGCCAAACCATAGTTCATAATGGGTCTTGTTTGTGTCTTTCCTAACTTGCACTCTATTCATAGTGTTGACTGTTGTATTTACAACTTCTCCCTAAAACATCTTGGATACATCATTCTCTGCTAACATATCTCTTGCAGCTGTTGTAACTGACTTGTTCCTTCTCTCTACAATGCCATTTTGATCAAGGGTTCTCAGAGCTAATAACTATCTTTTAATTCTATTTTCTTCACAAAACATGTTAAACTCATTTGAAGTAAATTATCCTCCTCTATTTGATCTTAAACATTTAATCTTCATACCAAATTCATTCTCAACTCTATTCTTGAATATCTTAAACTTACCAAATGCCTCGTATTTCTCTTTAAGAAATGCAACCCACATCATTCTAGAAAAGTCATCAACTAAAATCATAAAATACCTTTCACCATAGAATTCTTTAGTGTTTGTAGGACATATGAGATCTGTGTATACAATCTCCAACTTTTTTGTAGTGGTAAACTTCTTGTTGGGAAAAGAAGTTATGTTATGCTTTGTCAAAACACACTCCTTGAAAATTGTGTTAGTAGGCTTTATAACCTTTGAAAAATCTCTAATTGAAAACATTCTACTAGTCTTCAAGGGATTTTCAAAGTTTATATGGAAAAATCTCTTATGCCATAACCAACTATCATCTACCTTTGCAACCAAACATGTCATTTTAGTAGGATTCAACTAAAATACATTACCTCTAGATCTGGTTCTTATTCTAGTTACCTTTCCATATTTGTCTTTGATTGTGCATGTCTTCACTATGAACTACAACTAATAACCTTTGTCCATTAGTTGTCCAACACTCAAAATTTTGTGCTTTAAACCATCAACAAAGTATACATCCTTAGTGTTAGTTTTACCATCAAGAGTTATAGATCTAATACCTTTAACTTGGCATGTTGCATTGTTACCAACTGTAACAATGCCTCCATCCTATTTTGAAGTTAACAAACTTGTTCATATCACCAGTCATATGATGTGAACAACCACTATCAATTATCCAATTAGATTTCTTCTCAAATTGTGATACCAGAGCTACTTTCTATAGACTTTCTTCTTTAATTGCCACAAATCCTATTTCACTTATTACTTGGTCATCAAAATCATTGTCTTTATTTGC
This sequence comes from Cupressus sempervirens, assembly GCA_028749045.1. Taxonomy (NCBI): domain Eukaryota; kingdom Viridiplantae; phylum Streptophyta; class Pinopsida; order Cupressales; family Cupressaceae; genus Cupressus; species Cupressus sempervirens. Next base: position 291,874,634 of record CM053793.1, on the reverse strand, counting down.
ATACAAACACTCACTATCTTTTCTAGATTTATAATTTCCCTTATACTTTTTCTCTCTGTTAGGACACTTAGATGCATGATGATCATATTCATCACAAGTCCAACACTTAAAGATTTTCTTACCTCCTTTTTCTCTTTTTACCAGAAGGGTTTTTCCTTCTTCAATCTTTATGTCCTCCTTAGATTTATTGTTACTAGAAAAATCTCCTCTAGCACTTGTGCTCCTTGATAGACTAGGTCAAATATTCATGGCACTAAAAGTTGTCTCTTTTATAGTCAATTCTCTAGACTATCTAAGCTCATTCTCAACTGCTTCAAGTCTTCCAAGCAATGACTCCTTTGTGGAATCTTTGGTACAAGATATCAACAACTATATCATTTGAACTGCTAACTTAAATGGTGGTGTTAGAGTCTTCAATATCTTCCATATAACCTCATCATCTTCTTTGGTTCCTCCTTGAGATTTGTTACCTGTAGTAATTTCTTATATCCTACCAATATATGTTCTTACAGATTCATCTTCCATCATTTTAGCATCTTGAAATGCACAAATCCAACTTTGTAGCCTCAACTTCTTAGAATGTGCATCACCTTCAAAACTAGTTTCCAATTCTTTCCAAATCAAATGTGAAGAAGCAAGTGATTTTACCTAACTGTATTCAATTTGAGGAAGTGTAGTCAATAGTGCTTCTCTAGCTCTCATGTCACACATAAAAAGATCTCTTTTTGCCTTGCTACAAGTTTCCAAATCTTTTTCAGCAATGATTGTCTTCATTGATTTTGTCAAGATCCAATATCTTGGACCCATACACAACAAATGTGTCTTCATCTTTTCCTTCTAGTTGTCATAATTTGTTCCATCAAAATTTGGACTACATTTCCTAAACATGTTTTCCATGGATCTCTCCAATTTGTTAAACTTTATCTTGAAGGACCTGATGCTCTGATACCAATTATTAGAAACAATAGTCCACCAAGATAACTAAGAGGGGGTGGGTGAATTAGTTATCTGGAAATTAAACAATTTATCTTCTTCAAACAAAATTAACCACTCAACCAAAGTAAATAGTAACCATAATAAGATATACATAGGCATTTATACAAGATATGTTAACTACCCTTGATTAGAGGAAAAACCCTGGTGGGAATGATGCCCACAAGATGATGTACTAATATAAATATTCCTTGCTAGAGGATGGACCCTATTAGGAGTCTATTGCAACATTTAGTACATAGAGTCCCTATTTGAAGACTTTGAATCCCTGCTAAGAGATTCCAAACTTGTTAAGAGTTGTTGTACAATGTATGCAAGATGAGCCCACTACCCAAACATGCAATTTCAACTACAAGAATAGCTCACTACCCAATTATGTAATTTACTGTTATGCTCTTCTTTCCTTTTTTCTATCAAGAAAAGAAACCACTATCAAAACTTGTAGACTAGGTCACAAATCTCAAATACAAATATTAAACCTTGGATCACTCAACAAAACTTCAATAATGAAGTTACCTTCACTTCTACACTGCTCTACTTACTTCGCATTTAGTTCTCTCTTTTCTTACAATCACTTTGCATCAATACAATTTATGTCATACTTGATAAAGAAAAATTTTCTTCCTTTGTATTGATTCCATAAAACAATTCCCTGAGTTAGTTGTTAGACCTTCTCAATTAATTATTATAGGACCACATTAAGAACACATTACATTTAGTGATAACATTAATCTTCTGACTTGCAACTTGAATATATTTCTATACACATAATATCATGATGAGAGAACTTAGCCACATCATCATCAACATGTCTTCTTCATGTCCTCAACTTCAATCCTTATAATATCAACTCTTCTAAGAGATATAACAAGTTTACCAGAACATGTCTCTGTAAACTCTATCTCAAAATAGACATCACCAAAACTTACATAACTTCTTCAAGACTTATAATTTCTTCTTCAAATGTTAACTACATATACCAAATACTTAGAAACATCTCTCATAACCTTAGATAGTTATAATACACAACTAGTCATTTGTATCAACTTGGTCTTTCTATTGTTCTTCTGTTAGATACCACAGAAAACTGCTATTTTGACATCAATGACAAACTCAACCACGAATGTAACATATCATCATAGTAACATATTGAAAATACTCCCCCATGGGAATATCATCGAAATTCATGCTTTCAAAAATCTTTCAACAATTACAATATCATATCTGACATCAAGAAAAAATCATAGTAATAACTATTTATCTCAATTAAATAGTTTTTAGATCCATATCTATTCTGAATGATTATTGCTTGCCAACCACAATTTAAACAAGTATCATAATTGAAAAGGTTCATTTAGAAAAAGAAGATGTCTCCAAATTTAATAATTTAGATGTGATCAATATGGTCACTGTGCTACAAATTTCCTAATAGAACTAAGAAACAAGTATCCTATGCTAAAGTTGGAAACACAAATAAAGAAGAAGACTCAAAGAGGTTTCTATTCTATTTAGCACTATCAAATCACATATCAAATGAATCCAACACATGGGTTATTGATAGTGGATCATCAAGATATATTACTAGCTTTCAAGAACATCTACATACTATGGTGGATGAAATTAAGGAAAAGATAATGATTGGAGATGACTTCAAACATTCTATACAAAGCGTGTGAAGCTATAACATTAAATTAGATTTAGGCATCACTATTTAACTAAAAGATGTATTATTTGTACCAAGAATTAAAAAACACCTAGTGATGGGGACACAACCCAAGAACAAAATGGACACAACAGAAAAGGGAAATTGTATTAACTAAGAAAATAAGCTAGCACAAACAGTACAGAGAAAATAAACTTCAAGACATGCCCGAAGGGCTTACAATAGCATAAATTTGGAGATAATTTCTCCTTTCAGTACCTCCTCTCAAACTCCACTCCGAACTGCCTTTTACAATACCAGAAATCTCCTTAAATAGACCCTAGAGGGTTAAGGACTAGGAGTACATTCTAGAAAGTGCTAGTAGGCATCCACCAACCAAATAAAAGGTTCCAGAAGCTACGTTAGAAGTCGGTGCAAATCTAGAAGAATCCAGAAACGGTAACCGAACTTTTGGGAGGCATAACTTTTGAACCGTAGCTCTGATTGAAAAACCGTTTACATTTTTGGAAAGCTCTCGAAGTGCTCTATAGCCCTATGGACAAGATTTTATAGTCCCCCATTTTTTGTCCCTTTTTGAGGTCATTTAATGCCCCTAACCTGACTTTGAAGCATTCTTAGGAGGTCTCCAAAACTCAAAAAATTGCAATAACTTTCAAACCGTGGGGCCTTTTGACCTGATTCTTTTTCTGGAATGCTCTAAATCACAATTACATTCATTTGGCCAATTCACACCTTCTAGGTCACCAAAATGATGGCCAAATTGCATGCTCCTATTTTTTTAGGATTTTCAAACACACTGATAGTGGAAGTGTGAGAGTTGGAACCTTTAATTGACCCAAATGGGTATCCAAAAATGAAAACACATGAAACAGAAACTAAGTCTAAGTACATTTTTTTTGGGTGACACAAGATTTCCCTTATACCTCTGGATGCTCCTGAATCACCTAGTAAAAATGTCTTCCTTAGAAGATAATGGATATAGATTCACTTTCATGGGTGATAAATTCTTAGCATGGCTGAACAATTCTACATTTGAGAAATCCAAAACCATAGGTGTAAGACATGGATACTTGTAAAAACTCTACACTGAGTCAAAATAAGCACTCATTCATGAAACCTATGACTCTAATAAATCTAGCATAGAAGATTAGGGAATATATACTTTTTACCCCTAACATCTATGGAAAAATTAGCAACAAGACTTCCCAAACTAAATGCAATCCATAATGGGACATGCAAGGGGTGTGCCTTAGGAAAAAACACTAAGGGATCCTTCCAAAATAGTTTAAGCAGAACTAAAAATATATTGGAATTAGTCCACTCAGACTTATGTGGACTCTTATCTACCCCATCTATGGGAGGGTCTCTATATTATGTAGTTTGAGTGAAACATCTAAAGCTTATAGGATACACCTACTTGAACAATGCCAAGTAGAGTTGAATATAGATGTCACCTTCGAGGAAGACATTTTCTTAAAAAGGTCAACAAGCTTAGATGAGTTAGAAATTTAGGAATCACCTAAAAACATGGAGGAAGAACCTACTTCTAAGCCTCAAAGGGAGCTACCAAAAGTAACCTATAATGAAATCCAAATTGATCTTGACTTTTAGAGGGACCACCAAGAGAAAAACTAAAATATTAACAAAAGGAAACAATGACTTTGAGAAAGGAAGGTTGTTGAGGAAGCTAAAACTTTGTGGTACCCAAAGGTACATTTAGAGAGAGTAAGAGGCTTAATATATTATCAAACTATGTGGCCTTAATGACCAAGATTATAAACTCTAAACCCACTAGTGTAATGAACGTTGTTAAACACCTATTATGAAAAGATGGCATGACAAAAGAGTGACAATCCATTTAAAAAATAATGTTTGGGATATAGTACCTAGACCTAGAGGGAAATCTATTATCTCCTCTAAATGGCTCTTTAAATTTAAACATGTTGCAGATGGAAGTATATAGAAACTTAAGACATTTTTTTTGCAAGAGGATTCTCACATAAGGGAGGAATCAATTATGAGGAGACATTCACACTTATTTCCAAATATACTTATGTTTGATTAATTATAACCATTGTTGTAGCTAAGGGCTAGAAGATACACCAAATGGATCTAAAAATTTCATTTAACTAAACGAGACTATCAATAAGGAAGTCTACCTAGAACAACCTAGCAATTTTTGATTCATAATGCAACATCCAATGTATGAAAACTACAGAAAGACTTATACAAACTCAAATAGGCTCCTAGGGCCTAGTACAAGAGAATTGACACCTATCTTACATGACTAGGTGATGCAATGGAGCCTAGTGGGACTGATCACAAGGTTATCAATTGGTCCAAAAACCCTCTTCACTGAAGTCCTTCACCCGAATCTGTTGGTGAGGATGATCAAATGCGCAATCACCAATCACAAGTGCTACAAGAATGATACTAGGTTTTCACAACCCTAAAACCAAACAAGGAAAACCCTAATCACTAGGGAACCCTTTGAATAAGACAACTTGTCACAAGTTGCTTACAATGCACAAACTGACCAATTTTAGGGAAAAAAAAACCTTAAACTTCTTCAAATAACCAAAGAAGACTTCACCAAATGGGAATAGTCTATTTATATCACCAATAACATGAAACAATGAGTAAAACCAAACTACATAAGTTTTTCCACATAGTTGCTTTGTTAAACCATCCAAAAGAACTAGTAGTCCTTTTTGATGAAAATCAAATTTTAAAGGAAATATCTCCACACAACCCAAGGAAAAAAATTCAGTTTTTGACACCCTTTTGGAACTTACCAAAACATACTAGGGCACCAAGGTTTGATGACACAAACAAATGGGCTTTTGTTCACTTTCTTGCTTAGGCAACTAGGGCAATTAGGCCTCCATTTATGAAGGAAGTACATGTTATAGGAATCCATCCTAAAAAAAAATATGGGAACATGTGAGGACAACTATAGACAAGTTAAAAACTTGATTTTGAGCCTTGATGCCAAGTCTGGTTGGAGTTGTGGCAGATGTTGCATCCTTTTCCTAGCATGCACATGAGAAATGCATGCCTAGGGTATCAAATTATTCAATGAACCCTACAAGTAAAAACTAAAATCTAATTGCATCTTAATATATGTTTCTAATACCAAGATTTCACCAAAGGTTGTTAAATTCCCATGGTGAAATCCTCTTCTACCTTAAAAATATTTCAAAACCTAGGTTAGTAATAAATCTAGACCTACTTACACAAAATGTGAATATGTTGAGTTATGGAATAGATGGAGACTTTAAACTAGAAGAATTGGAGAGTTAATTCATCCACCTATCTAGAAATGTCTGCCTTAAGCTTAGGAAGATCCATATGAGTTTGTATGACATAGAATGACAAGCTATTTGTAATAAAAATGGGGTATCTTTATTGATTAAAAATTGAAAGTACATCATCTCTTCCTATCACCCACCTAAAAGGGCTTATTATAGGCCTTCCAATGGTCATGAAAACATTTCAAACCTGTTATGGCTATTGGAGGATTTTTTTCTTTGATTTACAAAATGTTGCTTGAAAGTTGTTTGACAACTTTTCAAGCAATTTTGCATTTTTTGCACTTTTTGTGCTTTATGAGAAAAAGTTATGAAAACTTAAACCTAATGACCCAAATAGGTCCTAAAAATAATAAAAAAATAAAATGATCCAAAATCATAAAATTCTAGGCCCTTTTACCATCTTTGACCATAGTTGACCAAGGGCTCATAACAATGCCAATCTTGGAAGTAGGTCATACAATTTTGGTCTAGATGCCTATTGATTAATCTTTTCAAGGTTTTATATTAAGATCTAAGGTTTTATATTTGGATCCAAGGTTTGATATTGATTTATAATGGGTGCTCCTGCACCATACTCCCCTTGTGTTTGAAAACTCAAGTTCCCACTTGAGGGTAATTGCTCCACAGAAGTACCATGTTGTTTGATTTGGTCTTCTGTCATCCAAGTTGCATGAATATTGGGCAGCCCTTTCCACTTGACTAAGTATTGCATGTACTTCTTGGTTCGATCTTTTTTTAGCAACTTGGTGTCCAAAATTTCTTCTAACTCCACTAGTTTTCTTTGAGGGGGATCAATTACATAGTCTTCACTATGGATGTCCAAAATTTCTTCTTGGTTGTAGCTTGTTTTAGCAACTTGGTGTCCAAAATTTCTTATAACTCCACTAGTTTTCTTTGAGGAAGATCAATTACATAGTCTTCACTATGGATGTCTACTTGCTTATCGTGTTCACTTGTTGAATCAGCTATGCCTTTATATGGGGTGAGGTCTGCAACATTGAAGACTAGAGAAATTTGCAAGGTAGGGGGAAGAGAGATCTCATATGCATTGTCACCCATCTTGTTAAGTATAGTTCATGGTCCAACTTTCTTTATCTAAAGTTTGGAATATCTACCCTTAGGTAGTCTCTCTTTTCTCAAATATGCCCAAACCATGTCTACAACTTTCAACTAGATATCCCTTCTCTTCTTATCAGCATGTTCCTTGTATTTTAGTGTTGATCATTGTAATGCTTTCTTGGCTTCATGTTGTACCTTTGTAATGAGTTCTACTAACTCTTCTCCTTGAGCACTAATTTTGAAATTATATGGTAGTTCTACTAGGACCAATGGTCCCTCAGGATGAAGGCCATACATTGTTTGGAAGGGGGTCTTGTCTATTTATCTATTCATGGAGTCATTAAATGCAAACTCTGCTTGGGGCATGAGTAGATCCCAATTCTAAGCACACTACTTTGTGAGGCATCTTAGGAGATTTTCTAAAGATCTATTTAACACCTTAGTCTACCCATCAATTTGTGGATGATAGGCAGAAGTGTAGGTTAGGTTAGTACCAAGTTTTTTGGAAGATGTTCTCCAAAAATGGCCTTGAAATTTTACATCCTTGTCAGATACAATAGTTTGTGGTAAACCATGGATCTTAACTAATTCCTTAAATAAAAGATGTGCAATATGAGAAGCATCATTTGTGCTTTTACATGGTATAAAGTGGACCATTTTACTAAATCTACCCACTACCACAAAAACACTATTAAAACCTTGCTTAGTTCTAGGTAACCCCATGACAAAATCCATTAAGATTGATTCCCAAGGTCATATAGGGATTGGTAAGGGTTGATATAACCCCTAATTTGTTAAAACATCTTTGGATTGCTAACAGATGGTACAAGTCTCAATAAACTTCTTTACTTCATTATTCATCTTTGGCCAATAGTAGCTTCCTTTCACCATGTCTATTGTCTTGTCAATGCCAAAATGTCCTCCTAGACCACCATAGTGTTTCTCCCTAATGATATTTGTCCTCATTGGGAATTTGGGAATGCATAAATAAGTTCCTTTGAATAGGAGGCCATTCTAAATCAGATATTTAGAGAAATTTGTATGGTATCTTCCAACCATCTTTATGAAACTTGAAAAATTCTTGCAAAATTAGGATCATCGACATATAAGCACTTGAGGGAATCAATTCCCACACTTTTTAGTTGTACTTCTTCAAATAGACAAACCCTTCTACTATGGGAATCAACAACTTTTTTTACAACACCTTTCTTATGTTTGATGTTGAAAGTATAAGCCTACAACTACTCCATCCATTTTAGATGTTTGACAAATAGCTTTTCTTGAGAATTGAAGAAAATCAATGCATGGTTGTTAGTTTATACTACAAAATCCTTTGGAATTAGATAGTGCCTCCATTTCTTGAGGGCTTGTACCATGGCATAAAGCTCCAAGTCATAAGTTAGAAACTTTTTCTTAGCATCATTTAGTTTCTTAGAAAAGAAAGCTACTACTTTACCTTCCTAATTTAGGACTACACTTATGGCCAAATTTCTTGCATCAGTTTCCATGGTGAAAACATTATTGAAGTTAGGTAGAACTAAGATTAGGTATTGAGAGACTCTATTCTTCAAGTATTGAAATGCATCATTGGTTTCCTTTGTCCAAGAAAATTTATTTTTTCCTCCTTTGATGGTGTCAAGCATGGGTACATACACATGACTAAAGTTTTTGATAAACTTCCTATAGAAGGTGGCAAAACCATGGGAGCTTCTTACATCACCTTGGTTCATTGGTGGGGGCTAGTTGATGATTGCTTCAACCTTCTCTGGATCCATCTTGAGTGTTCCTTGTGAGATCAAAAATCCTAGGAACACAAGTTCCTTCTTCATAAACATGTACTTTTCCAAGATGATTGCCAACTTGTGCTGATGAAGCTTCTTTAGTACCCATTCCACATGATCAATATGTTCCTCCTTGCTATGACTGAATATTAGTATGTCATGAAGGTAAATAACAACAAATTTGCCAATAAAATCTATGAATATCTCATTCATAAGCCTCATAAAAGTGTTGGGGGAATTTCTTAACCCAATAGGCATTACTAACCATTCAAAAAAACCTTTAGTATTTTTGAATGTTCTCTTCCATTCATCACCTAGTTTTATTATGATTTGATGATAGCCAAACTTCAAGTCTATCTTGGTGAAATAACATACTCCTCCTAATTGATCCAGTAGATCCTCAATTCTGGGCATGAGCAATCTATACCTTATGGTAATCTTGTTGATAGTCCTGCTGTCAATACACAACCTCCATTTTCCATCCTTTTTATGAGTGATGATAGATGGAACAAAATAAGGACTTAAACTCCTTTGTATTACACCTTTTTTCAAAAAATCATTCACCTACTTGGCAATTTTAGCATGTTGAGTTGGTTTCATTTTATAGGTTTCCTTTTTAGGTAGGGAAGAGCTAGTTATCAAGTCATTTTGGTGACTAATATATCTAATGGGAGGGGGGCTTGTAGGCAGATCAGTAACAGTAAGTTGACTATACTTTTGTAGTAGATATTTTGTTTCTTTAGGGGTAGGATCTTTGTGTTTAGAAGCTATGTTTTCCTTTGGCTTAGAGACCAAAATAAAACCTTGGGCACTAGGTTCCTTCAAGGATTTAATCATTTATTTTTCCCCTATGGTTACAACAGTAGGTTCTACTATAGGATTAAGCATGGGCTTCATGGTGAAGGTTACACCATTCCTAGTTATAAAATAGGTATTCTTCTTGCAATGGTGGATAGAATCAACATCATATTGCAAGGGTCTACCTAGAAGTATATGAGATGCATCCATTTCTACAACATCAAAAAGTACCTTATCCTTGAAATTTGCTAGAGAAAATTCTACCCATGCTTGTTATGTCACTAAGGCTTGTTGACCCTTTGTTAGCCAAGAGACATGATATGGAAAGGGGTGTGATTTCTTTGGTAGTTTGAGTTTCTCTACCATTTCAAAAGAAACTTGAATTTTAGTAGAACCTAAATCAATCAACAAGTTTCATACCTTTCCTTGGAACTTGATCCTTGTCCTAAAGAGATTCTTTCTTTGGGGTGGCTCTTGGATGTAAAGGATCTACAAAAATGCTTACCTCATTATTAGACACGCTCCTTCCTCAAATTTAAGCTCTTTGGAATCAAATTGCTCTTCCTCCACAATTTGTGCTCTTCTTTCCAATTGATTATTGTTTCTCTCTTTAGTGTACTTTCCTGCATAGTGTCTTGCTTAATTATAATTGTAACATGTGAGTGGGCCATTGCCTCTTCCTCTACCTCTAAAAGACATTCCTCCTCTATAGTTTCCCCTAGAATTTTTTTCTCTCTGATCCTTATTCTGATTAGTGGGTTTGTTTCTACTATTCTACTCCTTTTTCCAAGAATTTTTCTTGGGCTTGAAGTTTTTAGTATTCTCCTTGCCTTTATTTTGATCCCACCTTCTCTTCCATTTTTCTTCCACCTTGAGTGCTAATTGAGAGAACTTATTCATAGAAATAGGGGTGTGAAGGTTGAGTTCTTCTTGGATGGGTAACTTAAGGCCATTCATGTACCTTGTCAATTTTTCTTCCTCATCCTCTATTGTGTTGGTCTTCATACATAATTTTAAGAACTCCTCTATATAGTGACTAACATCTATATCCTTGTGCTTCAAATTTTGTTTCCTCCTATGGAGTTGTACCCATAGTCTTTGGGCACATATGTTTCCCTGACTAGTGCTACCATTCTATCCCAAGAAGAAATCATGTTTCTTCCTTTCTTCACCCTTTCTATCTAGATGAAGTTTCACCAAGTTAGGGTTACTCCTTTCAATTTTTATTTTTATATCTTTACCCTCTACTTCTTTGGGATATCTTCTCACTTAAAAAAACTAGTTATGGCTTCTATCCAATCCAATGCTACATTAGCATTCATTTTGCTATTGAAAGTTGGCAATTCCAACTTCCCCTCCATGGTAATTTTCTCCATGGATTTAAGAGAATTCAAGAGAGGCCTTTTTTTAGTAGGCACTAGATCAACTTCATCAAGATCTTCAACCTCTATATTTTGATCTTCTTCAGACTATGTGCCTCTTTGTTTGTCCAACTTTCCTTTGACTTCCTTCAACCTCTTTGCAAGAGTAACATTGGTTTCTCTTTGTTCCCTTACTATTTTTTCTAGTTCAAAATTTTTTACACTAGTAGGTATTTATTCCTCTTCTTTAGTAAGAACCATGGATTTGATACCACTTGATGTAATGGATCCTAGTGGGACTAATCACAAGGTGATCAATTGGTCTAAAAACCCTCTTTATTGAAGTCCTTCAACCAAATATCTTGGTGAGGATGATCAAATGTGAAAGCTCACCAATCACAATTCCTACAAGGATGATACTAGGTTATCACAACCCTTCATCCAAACAAGGAAAACCCCAATCACTAGGGAACCCTACGAATAGGACAACTTATCACAAGTTGCTTACAATGCACAAATTGACCAATTTTAGGAAAACAACCTTAAACTTCTTCAAATGACCAAGGAAGACTCTAACACATGGGAAGAGTCTATTTAGGTCACGAATAACATGAAACAATGGTTAAAACTAAACTACATAAGTTTTTCCACATAGTTGCTCTGTTAAACCATCCAAAAGAACTAGTAGTCCTTTTTGATGAAAATCAGATTTAAAAGGAAATATCTCCAGACAACCTAGGGAACAAAATTTAGCTTTGGACACCCTTTTGGGACTAACAAAAACATACTAAGGCACCAATGTTTGATGACACAACGAAATGGGCTTTTGTTCACTTTCTCACTTAGGCAACTAGGGCAATTAGACCTCCATTTACAGAGGAATACATGTTCAAGGACTCCATCCTACAAAAAAAGGATGGGAACATGTGAGGACAACACTAGACAAGATAAAAACTTAATTTTGAGCCTTGACGCCAAGTCTAGTTGGAGTTGTGGGAGATGTTACATCCTATTCCTAGCATGCACATATGAAATGCATGCCTAGGGTATCAAATTTCTCAATGAACCCTAGAAGTAAAAACTTATATCCACACACCTTAAAATAAATTTCCAATAATAAGAGTTCACTAGAAACCATTAAACTCCCATGGTGAAATCCTTTTCTATGCTTAAAACTATTTCAAAACCCTAGGTTAGCGAGAAATCTAGACCTACTTACACAAAACGTGTATAACTTGAGTTAAGGAATAGATGGAGAATTAAAACTAATATCATTGGAGATTCACTTCATCCACCTATCTAGAAATTTAGGTCTTAAACTTTGGAATATTTGTACAAGTCTGTACGACACATAATAATGGGTTATTTGTAGTAAAAATAAGGTATCTTTATTAACTGAAAATTGAAAGTACATCATCTCTTCCTATCACCCACCTAAAAGAGATTATTAAAGGACTTCCAATAGTCATAGAAATATTTCAAACTTGTTATTTCTATTGGGGAAGCTTTTTCTTTAATTTATAAAAGGTTACTTGGAAGTTGTTTGACAACTTTTCAAGCAATTTTGCATTTTTTGCACTTTTTGCACTTTATGAGAAAAAGTTATGAAAACTTAAACCTAATGACCTAAATAGGTCCTAAAAATGATAAAACATAAAATGATCTAAAATCCTAATATTTTAGGCCATTTTATCATCTTTGACCATAGTTGACCAAGGACTTATAATAATGCCAATCTTGGAACTAGGTCATACAATTTTGGTCTAGATGCCTATTGATTAATCTTTCTGAGGTTTTATATTTGGATCTGAGGTTTGATATTGATTTATAGTAGGTGCTCTTGCACCACTGTGTTTCTCTAAGAATGATGTAGATCCAAATCTCTACTTTAAGATTATTAAAGGTGACATGTTAATATTAACTCTATATGTTGATGACCTACCGATTATAGGAGAAAATCACCTTATTATTCAATGCAAGAAATATTTGGCTTCAAAATTTGATATGAAGCATTCGCGTATTTTACACTACTTCCTAGGATTGGAAGTTTGGCAGAAACCTATTGCTATTTTTCTAAATGAATAAAAATACATTGTTGATATCCTAAAAATATTTGGAATGCTAAATTGTAGGCCTATGTCCACACCCATGGAAACAAACTTGCATAAGCTAAAAGAGGCAACAATAGATACTAGATTTGTAGATCCTACCCTCTACAGATAGATTATTGAATCTTTGATGTACTTGGTCAACACACGACCTAGCATTTCCTACATAGTGAATGCCTTGAGTCAAGTTATGTGTGAACCATGGGAAATACACCTTGTTGTTGCTAAACACATATTGAGGTACCCACTTGATATTATTGGATATGAGCTGAAATATAAAATATTGATTTAGACTTACATGGATACTCATATTCAAATTAGGCCACAAGTGATTGATTGAAAGAGAACATCTAGATATTGTTATAGTTTCAGATTAGCCATGATCTCTTGGATAATTAGGAAGCAATCTTTTGTAGCAAAAAGTTATATTGAAGAAAAATGCATTGCAACTATCATTGGAGCTAGACATTCAATATGGCTTTGGAAGTTGATGGTGGGATAATTTGAAAAATCCTTGAAACCTACTATTATACACTATGGCAATCAAAGTTGCACCAAGCTCTCAGTGAATCCTATTTTCCATGATCGATCCAAGCATATAAAGCTCCATTATCACTTCATGAGGGATTTGGTTGAAAGGAAAGTGATCTAGTTGGAATATATTTGTAAAAATGATAAAACAAAAAATATTCTTACCAAGCCTCTCTCCAAGGTTAAAGTGGAACACTTCAAAAAGAAACATGGTATGATTGAAATGTAATTCACTAACACTAAATCTTTTTAAAAAAAAACTATTTGTACTAATATATATTTAAGATATATTTAATATGTAAACTCTTTGTAGTATGTGTGAATTTATGACCTTATGGGACCCTATGTACATTAATGATAGGTGATAGTCCTTCTAATAATATTCACTTGTATACCACATTTTAAGGTGGCTACTTTACAATGTTCACTATTGTGACAAATATCTTGTTGACTTGATATTTATGGAAAAGTCTTGATAGTTAATATCTCTTGGACTTATTGATAGATATCATGTTGACTTGATATATGTTGTGTATCAATATGCTCTTTATGATATAATTATGGTGGATGTTATGTAATGTAATTTCCATGGAAATTCCATGATATGTTATGGTAGACATCATGTGACATGATGTCAATGCACATACCATAACAAGGATATATGAATATCATGAAGACTTAATGCTCTACATACTCCTTGTTGTCACGTGTTAGGTGATATCTAAACCATTTCATACTTAGTTATCTTCCCTAGGTAAGAGGGAGTCTAAAATTATAGTTTCTTCAGTCAAACCAATCTAAGTATGAAAATATGAGCAATGAGGTCATACTCTTCTCTTAGATAAAACTATATAATCTTGATCATAATTAATTTTTGTTCGTAAGTATAGAATGATTAAATGGAGACTACATATAGGATCAAGTTAATGGTCCTCTTCAATATTATTAGAGGCCTTATTACAATATGAGATAACCAATAATTATTGGTTTATTTGCAATCACTTAATGTCTAAATAGATCTTATTACCATAGATTTTGTTTAACAAATTAGTCACATCTTGTTGTCTCTTCAAATAGACACATTCATTGAATAGATGATTTTTCCCTTTGTATGTCTCCTGATGGATAGTTATATGCTAATAGATCTTGAGAATACCTTTGAAATCAATAAATGGTTCTATCTCTACACTACAACATCAAATCTGACATCAAGAAAAAATCACATTAAGATCTATCTATGTCAATTCAATAGTTATTAGATCCATATTTGTTGTGAGTGATTATTGTCTACAAAACATAGTTTAAACTGGTGTTCATTAAATTAGAAATAAGCAATATCATAGTATGATATAAATTCACTAGTACATTTACATTCCTGATAATAGACACTTGTATCTAACATTGTAAGGTGACAAGTTTACAATGTTCACTATCATTATGAATGTCATGTGACTTGACATTCATAGACATGTCATGATAGTTAACATCTCTTGGAAATTTTGATAGATATCATGAGACTTCCTATCAGTTAAATATCATTATGCCCTTTATGAGATAATCATGGTGGATATTATGTAATGTAATATTTGTGTACATGTCATGATATGTTATGATAGATATCATGATATGTGATGTTAGTATACATACTATAACTTGGATATAAGAAGAATGTTATGTGACTTGATGTTCTTCATATCCTTTGATATCACGAGTTAGGTGATATCTCTATTGATATATACTTGATTATCTTCCCTAGCTAAGAGAGAGTGTTGATTCATAGTATCTTCAGTTAGATATTGGGGTGATAAATTGTACTGATTATACTCATGTGTGCATGCATGCATAGTGAACTAGCATGTGTATATACACACATAAATTCTATTCTCAATAAGAATAATCATTACAAACCTTTAAAGATAAATGTATCACCCTTATATCCAAATCAAAACTCTATGAAAGATCAAGTATACAATAATCTATATTATCATATTCTAAATATATTTATTCTTTCTTGGTAATGAGAAATGATCTTATTCATTTATCAAAGAGATAAAGTAATGATCAAACATGTCTATGATAAGCCTACTTTAGGATCAAGCAAATGATCTATCTAAGTAAATGTAGATCAATGACTTGACATCAATAATGTTTGGTTAAGTATTAACAAAATTGATTAGTATAAGATTAATAATTTTTTATATGAATAGTAATGTCATGAGTGAACATGTGACGTGTCCTCTCATGACATGCTTTTTGGTTTCATGTCTTTTTTAAGTAATACTTATACTCATCCAAATAAACAAGAGAGGCATCAAAACCAATTAATGTTTCTCTCATTGTGTATTTGGGTACTTGTAAATCTAAAGATCTATTAAGCACTCAGACTTATAAGTTATATTCTATTTCCTTCTCAAGTGTAGATCTGATATTTCATAATTGAAGACAAAACAAACTTTTGGATTTGAATACATAGTTCTTCATTGCCATTGTAATTTAGATTCAATCTACAACCTATATGTTCATAACCTACAAATCAAATAAGAAATTAGTAATCTACACTCTACAATTTATTAAAACTATACTAGTAAGATAAGAATTTTGATTATATTACATCATTAAAGTATAATATCTAAACTAATGTTTTTACTCTTAATTTCTTTGCATTTTAATTTAATTGTCTAATATTTTAAATGAGAACACATATCTCATTATATTTATATGCAAGAGTAGACTTTTACCAAGGGATGTCATAAAATAATAATTATATTATTATATAATAAAATTAATATTAATATTATATAATATGCTTAATATTAATATAATACAATATAGTTATTATTATACTATAATATAATAATTATATTTTCAATTGAATATAGTATATATAATATAATTATTGATAATACAATAACAACCTTTTATGTTATTTATGTCGATCTAAAGGAATCCAACCATAGCTACAATAAAATCAACACTCCCTCCTAACTAGGGAGGAATCCTTCTTAATAAATTCTAGTTTGTCCTCCTAATGTTAAGTTTCAATATATACTAGTTAAAATATCAATGAAAAGTCTTTGAAGGATGCAATGAAAATGTCTTTTAACATGTATTGTTACATGAAATTAAAGCAATAAATGACAATAACCATAGGACCCATCAATTAGTTCAACTTGGGATAATGTGGTCCTTTTAATAATGAGGTTTGTTGGCCTTGAGAGGTGTCTCAAATATATTTATTCTTGAAATTTATTGTTGTTTAATCATGTCTACATCTTCAATCTAATTATTTTTCTTCTTCTTTTTTTGTCTATCATTTAATATTTAATGTTGGATTTCAAGATAAGTATAGGTGTTTATCTCTTGAATCGATCCCTTATCTTGCTACCAATCAACCATGTTATTTCCACAAAGCCTTCTTTTATTTTTGTGCATGAGCTTTTTCATTCTTCTCCTTCTCTAGTTCCCTTGGGCACTTGTAAAAGGTATACGTAGTCTTTGGCTCCAAAAGATCTTAATCCCTATATGAAGTATCTTCCAACCTAAGAAGAATGCACATTAATTGAGTATATCCCTAGAAGTGATTGGAGGGTGTGGTATGTTAGTAGAGAGGCTAATAGAAGTGATAAACTCAAAGCCATTAAAATAAAGAAAGTAGTGGTTGAGGATGACTCAAGAGGAAGAAAATGTCATCCCTAAATGTAAGCACAAGAGGATGAGTAAAGTTATGTTAGAGAATATTGGTGATAAGAAGCAACAATTACTTGAGGTAGAAGGTTAGATCTTCACACCTTATATGCCTTTACTAAATTCTTTTTCTCTTTATTATCCACCAATCTTGTGACTTTTGTAGTAACTATGCCAACTAAGGAGTTTGTTGAAATATATAACGAAGTTTTATAGCCCCGCAAAATGTTGAAATGGTTTCTTCCTATTTTTCAATCAAGAGTCTTAAAACCTCCCTACAAGCTGAGAAATTTGGTTGTGACATGTTGATATCGATTATAGAGTAGAATCTTAATTCAAGAAATGGAATGCCCTAGAGGAAATTAACAATTTGAAAGATATAAATTTTATGTACGATGAGAAGATTTCAAGCTCGATAAAGGATATTTTAGAAGTTAAGGGCAATCTTAGAAGGGGTGTTGATGATGGTTAAGCCACTATAAAAAAAATAGGGCCATGAGTATTAAATATTACAAGATAAAGTAAATTATAAATTGAGTTAGGGGAGTGTGTTGGAAATACAATAGGAAAGTAAACTCTGAGAAGGGTGGGGTTGAATCAACACTTAAAATTTTTAACCTCCAAATCATTCACCATGCATCCATGTCACAATCTATATATGTAAATTGAAAGAACAAATTAAGAATATACATCCATATCATGAAATTAAAAACATTCAACACATGTATGACACAAGATATTTGGTTACCCAGAAACCCTCCTAGGAGAAGGTAAAACTAGGGTGGGTATGACACCCACAAATTTCCACTACTACAGTAACAAAGTGTATCCAATGAAGGCTATAATATTTTGATCATGAAATGTGATCTACCCTGTGAAAGGTCTACCCTATTAAAGGCTTACAAGATTGTTAGATCTTACCCTATTAATGGATTTCAACACCCTATTAGAAGTGTGCTTGGTAAAAGGACTTTAATTTACGATGAAGTAAGCACCTTGTTAAAGGATTTACAACAGCATGTTAAGACTACTTTGTTATGAGATTTAACTAATTCACCTATTAGAATGTCTCATCAATGATCCTATGGTTAGCATATTGTTGCTTGATTTTAGATCACCTTTTTCCTGATGTGTACTTGATCCTTCTTGATCAAATTTATCTCGGTTATCTTCTACTTCCTTTCCTCTATTCTCCTCCAACTGATTATGCAATGTATCTCAAATCAAAACTCCTTATTCACCATGAATGTTCTATTTGCACATGAAAACTTCACTCTTTTCTCCTTACACATTCATATATTTTTTAGGGTTTTTCCTCATTAAGAAAACTTAGGTGACTTAGGGTTAGATATGAATCAACAATTGTGATTCACTAATATTGCCACTTAATCCTTTTCTTTTTTGAATTGGATGCATGTAATGCATAGGTGTTAACAATTAAGATTCATCCTTATCATCTAAGATCATAAAACAATCCTTAAGTTGGCTCAAAAATGGTTTACATAGAAGTTTGTACCATTACAAACAACGATGTCAAAATTGTATAACTCGACATTTGAAGTCTAAGATGCTTGGCATCAACTGTAACTTCAATGTTGTAACTCGTCCTCTAAATAACTTGATATCCATTAATCACTTAACATCTAAATAACTCAACACATACTATATGCTTGGAACTTGAGTGACTCAACACTTACTAGTTACTCGATACATACTAAATATCCCTTGCTTGACATATACTATCTGACAACTTATGCTCAACATGTATTACTTGTTCGACATGAATTAAGTGAATGACTTAAGTATAGTGTCCCTCATATTTCAAAACCAATCTAAGATTAAAAATCTCTGCTTTTGACATGAGTGGAAAAAATACTTGGTCATGCATGAATAACATTAAGACTTTTAGCATAACTCAGATAATATACATTTGCATACAAAATTTCAAAACTTTGATATTTTGCAAATACTTATGACTCATTAGTCATACCTCAAAATTCAATAACTCCCCCTAAGTTAATTGTGTTATTCTATATCTAAACCAAAATCATTCCTCCTAGTGAGAAGATTTGCATAAGCGGATCTATGTACTCTATTTTTTTCATTAACTCACCTTTTCTCAAAAATAATAGCTCCCCCAAAAATATTATCTCCCCCATACTTATTTCTCCCCCTTTTTGATACTTATGTCAAAGGGTTATAAACTTATAGTTTTTTTTTCAAAAAATGTTTATGGACCTCAAGCATAATTTTCAAAGTAGTATCCCCATTGTCACAAGCTACCTCCAATGATTTGATTTGGATGGCCAGCTTGGAAACAAGGTGTACTAAGCCGTCATGAGTAGAAATATGTGGATCTTTCTTCATGAGTGTTTCATAAAACACTAGTTCCTTATGCAATATCTCCATATGTGGAGTCAGTATATATTGGATGCTGATTAGTTTAGCCTTTTGCTTCATCTACATGTAGTACTACTAACTGACTCTAGACGTTTTGGAGATTCTTGAAGTGTTTCTCACTCTGGGCTAGAGATCTTGGTAGAGTTATGCCAATTGACTACATATGACTCTCCTAATTTATTATGTGACTTCTGACTTCCTATGTGAAAAGTTTTGGATTGTACAATTTGGTGTATAAAGAGAAACTATTCTCTAGTACCTTCTTCACATTGTCAACTTTGGTTGCTAACTCAACTTGTGATAGTGTAATAGCACTTGATATCTTTTCATTAACCTTATTTTAAAACATTCTTTTAGACCATTCAAGTAATTTCGCATTTGAATCCAGGTCTATGTCATTAACCTTCTCAACTAAATTGGTTAACTGCTCTATGATAGGTTGTGTTTCTTCTAGTGTTGGCAAGCTAAATACATCAAGAAAAAATTCTTTGATATCTAGCAAAGCTTGATTCTTCCTATGCTCCCTTTTGAGCAATTTTTTATTTTTCTTCTTGGAAAGAGCATCCTATAGTATGCTAATCTATTCAATAGTGATGGTTTCAAGATCAAACTTTGGTATCTTAATCACTTTATCCAAGTTCACATCACCAAATGATGTAACTTAATCTACCTTAGATGTGCTTGGACTTGGCCTATGAAGAGCTTGACTTGGAGGAGTAGTAGTTTCTACTAAAGTCACCAATGTTTGTATTTCTTGTTGCTCCTTAGGTTTTGTAGTCCTATCCTTTTCTTTCTCTACATTCACAGTTGCACCTTGATCTTGTGTTGTAGCTACAGAAGTAACATCTTGACTTGTTTATGCTTGTGTTCCTTCAATCTCTTGTATTTATTATTTTTTCTCTCTATGTGTCTCATCCTTGTCATTTTGTTTTTCCTTTTCATTGCCTGAGACTAGAGCACTTTGTACCAATGTATTGATAGTAGAAGTTGTTGTATCCTTCCTTTGATATACTATCATAGGTAATGTAGTTTGTACCATGGTGGATTGAGGAGGGGTTGTAGATTTCTCTTGTGTCTGAATTTCCTCCCCTGTAGATGCCTTGTCTGCCTTCTCAATCTCATCAACACTTACTAGTATAGGATTTTCACAAAGTTTTGCCTGGGTAGTGGATTCTATTAGTATCTTCTTCAAATCTTCCTCTATAATGGGGTTGATGTTCAGAGTGATAGTATTAGAAACATCCTTAATATTTATAGTATCAGTGTCTATATTCAACTCATATTGAGGATTGACACTCGACACTAGTGTATCTAGTAGACTCTATTCTACCTATTGCTCAACTTTAGTTGGTGCCTATATGTCTATGTTCATTTATGTGCCTTCCACAACTGTATCTTTTTTAGTGTCTTCTTTGGTAACCTTAGTTACTACTTGTTTATCTTTGTCCTCACCTACCTCAATAGGTGCCTGATCTATTGCCTTGGGTGTTGTCAAACCATATAGTGACTTCCACAACTAGGTGGTATTCTATACAACATCCTCAATATTATTCTGCAATATGTTAAATTCTATGTATTTAGGTGCAAATTTCCTATGTGCTTCTTTATTTCCTTTGTTATTGTTGCCCTATCTAATTCTAGCAACACTTGTGCAAGTGTAGTCTCTCTGATTTATCTTTTTGTATTGAGACTATATTGCCACTTTTGCTCAACTCTATCATATAGATCTTTTGGTAATGAGTTGGAAATCTTAATCAGAGTTTTTTTAAATATTTCCATCATGGCATATATTGAATCCTCTACTTGGTTCATCTCAATTTTTCCAAGTTTATCAAACTCAATATGTGTGAAACTAGATAAGTCAACATTATTCTTTATGTTTTCACATATATTGTCTAAAAATGAGGAAGGATGATGACTTATCACTTTGAATTGGTTGTTGTCATCAAATTATGTCCTCTCTTCATTAGATTCAGCTGGAGCTATATGCTTTCTCTTTGGTCTCTTCTTGGACACTTCTTCTTTACTAGCTAATCTAACCTTCTTCTCTTTTGTCTTTTCTACATCTTGAACCTTTTTAGAAATAGCTATTGTTCTTTCTCTAGCAGTAGGTGTATCACCTATTATCTAGTAGTGCCAATTGAAAAATAATCTATTAAAGCATTCTCAATACTAAAAATGATAAACACTTATGATAGGATGAAGGTTATCACCAAGAATGGTAGGCTCCTTATGGCATAACCCTTGATGAAGTGGATTTTTCCCTAATAAGTAGAGATGTGTGCTCATGATTATGTTTAAGCTTCAAATGGATGGATGGTGTGCATAGAGGATGGTTTGAATAATGGAGGTATGGAGGGATTTCAAAATCATAATGGTATTTTGGTAGTTTTTCAAGCTCTCAAAATAATATTATAACATTGCATGAAAGGTGGATGATATTTGTGAAGGGAGAGGGTTTCATTTATAAGCTAAGGGGTAGAGAGATGGATGGTTAGGATGCAAGGATGAAAAAATCGTGAGGGAGGGTCAAGATGCACTCAAAAGGGAGCACATGGATTATGTCTGTTTAGAGCCAATAGGGAAGTGACACATGTCAGAGGATGATTGGATGAAGGGAAGGAAAGGTAGATGGTCAAAAAAAGAGGCTAAAGAGATAAGGGCTCCATAAATTCTTTGTAAGAGTCATAAAGGGGGGTGTAAGAGTCATAAATGTTGGAGGGTGGAGGGAGAAGATATTGTGACTTTAGCTTGGGTTAGCAAGTCCTAACCCTTTCTTAAGGTTGTGCACATGCTTAGGAGGGGGATTAGGATTAGTTTAGAAAGGGGGTTAGGGGGTAAGTGGTTTGGCTTTGATGGGACGGGTTAGTTAGGTGGCTAAGTGAGGTTAGTATGGGTGAATGGGTTGGATTAGGGGTTAGGATAGGGTTTATGAATGCTTTAAGGGTTTAGATATTTTATTAAATAATTTATTTAATAAAATGGGGATATGAGATTAAATTAAATAGATTTGAGGATTTATTTTATTTAATAGAGGAATAGGGATTTAATTGATAAATTCATTTTGGGTTATCATTTGATTTTATCAATTGGACTGTAGTTAATTTAATTAATTAATTAACTAGGGGATGATGATTAATTAATTAAATAGTAAATATATAATCAATTATGTCTTAGGAGATGACTAAATACGATTACTTATTGATGTAATCAAATTTAGGTGTCTTCATTTTGCCCCTCTTTGACATAGTGTTGAAACAACACTATTTCAAAGAAGTTCAAATATAAACGATGCAAAGAAGGCTGCTTAAAGTAACATAGTTGCCCTAGTTTTAAGTAGAAGAGGAGAGAATGGACTAGGTTATGCCCCCTCAAGAAGGTGGCGGGGAAAGAATACGAGGCATGTTAGCTTCTTAAAAAATTTACAATAAGCCTATGGGGGACAAGAGGACATGAAAGATGGAAAAATAGGTAAAAATGAGAAGAAATGGGAGGAAGAAGAAGGGTGGTGGGCAATAGGGGGGCTAGAGAAGTAGAAGAGGCGGCTAGGGCACTAGGGGGGGCCTATAAGTGGATGGAAGAGTGCTAGAAGGGGTCATTTTCTTTTAGACAGATGAGGAGATATTGTTTCCTAGAGCTTTGGGTTGGATTCTATGATGGTGGCTATTGGACGATCGAAGCATCGATTAGATGTGGTGTGATGAGTGTGAGTACGATAGACATCCAATCATTTGGTAGGGTCAAAAACCTCTTTGTGATTTTTTATTTTGCATTAGTTTATAGCATTCCTGCGAAAGTGAAAACACAACCCTACAGACTTGGTTCCAGTGGGAATGCATTCAGGATCAGCGGGATCACAATCTTGTGAAAAGGGCTAGGTCGAGTGACAAAATTAGCTTGATAAAAAAATTTAGTGGGATCACAGATTTGGGGTAGGAATTTTACATGGGAATGAGGGTAACTAGGTAGGATCACAATCTTTCTAGGGAAAATATGATTATCTTGGTGGGGACACAATCCCATGGTAGGGATTAGGTCAATGCAAGAATGGGGTAGGGTTGACCAAGGGAGAGAAAGGGTAAAACATGATCTTGTAGGAACAAGGGTTTGTGAGATCGCAAGGGTAAGCTCACATAGGTATGCGTGTGTAGGAAAGCTAGTCAAATAGGCCAAGGGTGGGCAAGGTTTAAAAGGCAATCCCATGGGAACATATCTCCATGGGATTGTGAGGGGCAAGGCTCGCGAGAAAGACACTGCAAGAATGCAGGTCAAACTAAAAAAAGATAGGAAGGTCAAAGGAGCAATCTTGCAAGGACACATCTTCATAGGATCGTGAGGTTTAAGGTTCACGAGAATGTAGGTTTTAGAAAAAAAGTAGAAAAACATAAGGGTTGGGTAGGATAAGGGGTGGAAAGCTAGGGTAAGCTAAGTATGGAAAAGAGTACTAATATATGATTGGGTTTTTGGTGTGTAGTGGTCGATAGATGCCTTCATGTCACGCAAGCGATGAGCAATGGTCCTACACATAAGGGATTAGCTGACGATTGTGGATTGGGTGAGGATTGAGGGAATCAAGCTTGGATACCTAGCGAGGCTAGCCCACACTAGACCTATATGGCTATGGTGATAGCTTTGTGCAAGTGATCGCACAATGAGATAGCCACCTTCCACCTATCAATAGGAGAGATGACAATGACCCTAGAGGATGTATACCAGATATTCAAACTACTAGTACATGGGATTCCAGTGATGGTGAAGAGGGAGATGACCCCAGAGGTAGCAATGTAGTGATTGGTGGGCCAAGGGTTGCATTTCAGATTTAGAGGGGGCACTTTTCTTTAGACAATCATTTGGATCGAGTGGCCCCAGAGAGACAAATTTATTTCTGTGTGTGTGGGCTGGTTTCCAGATACATTGCCCCAGATATGGGGGGACAAGAGTGACATTGGTGCTGATCCTATTGATCATGTGGATAGTAAATGTAGGAGTCCTTACTGCATGGGGATCATTGATGTTAGCAGAGCTATACAAAGATCTACACCAGATTGTATATTAGGGAGCTGGCAAACAAGGGAGGAGCACAAGGTTCCCCACATTATTACAAGTATGGGCATGGGAGCACATTGCACTATTTAGGCCGATTGGGCAAAGAGACTGACAGGTAGAGGAGCCAGTGGCATACAATTAGGGGGCGCCACTTACATACCAACACACAGAGGATGTGGACTATTGGAGAGTCTAGGTGGATAAAATCATGGCAGTGATATGGAGACCTTATATGGGGCTGGGGCCATGGGTAGAGAAGGGACAACAATTTTCATACACCATATCCCCTTGCTTCATTTTTGGATGGTGGGAGTACATTGCCAAGCAATACCAACTTGATAGAGCCCTACAATAGTTTGGATGGAGATAGGTGGCTCCCGAGGAGCCAAACTAGTATCAGCAAGTGACACATGAGCTAGTGTCTATGTATGGACCTGCACTGCAAAGAGAGGGGCTACTTCAGGGCTAGCTAGAGTTAGAGCCACAATAGTGGGACTGGTTCGGTGGGGTAGTAGATGCGGGCTCTACTCAAGAGTACTAGGATAATTTTCAATAGCCAAAAATAGTAGGCTAGGCATAGATTATGAGGGTAGCGGTAGTGGTGAGAGAATTAGCCTAGGCGATGAGGAAGGGTAGATATGTAGCTAGAGGGCTACAATAGTAGGCCGAGCCCATTTCTCAGGAGGAGGGGCCAGCTTGGCAGAGGCAGAGGGTGGGGAGGTGGGAGAGAGGGGCACACAGCCGAAGATAGGAGAGGAGAGAGGGATAGAGCTAGAGAGAGGAGAAGAGGATATAGTGGAGGAGAGGAGACCATAGGGGGGGAGGGATCAGAGGCCACAAAGGCTGGTAGGGTTTGATGGAGGAGGATCATCTGTAGGGGGAGGGGATGATCGACTAGTAGCCCAATATGCATCACTATAGTAGACACATGATGCTACCAGCTAGCTACTATGCTACACATAACAAGAGTGAGATTAGCTTAGGATAGAGTGAGATTAGCTATGGTAGGAGTGAGATGTGGAATAGGGCTAGGTCGAAAGGGCAAGGATTGAGGTGGGGAGGCTACATATGGAGGGGAGGCTAGATGTGGTGAGCCTAGAGAGGCAAGCTGCACAAGCGAGGATAGATGTCATATAGCAGGAGAGAGATAGACTAGTGGTGGAGGTGATGACCCTACGAGCGTAGGTGGTAGGCTAAAAGCACAAACTTGTGTCACCTTTTATAAAGAATTGTGATACCAGAATGTGACAGTTCAACATTAAAGACAAAAAAATTCATATTTGTGTTTAAAATACGAAGATGATGTAAACTGATGAAATGTGTAGAATTGGATGAATTTTATCCTATAATTTTTATAATTTTTTTGAGTAAGAATTTATTCATTTTATTTTATTTTGAAGTCCCTTTTTTAATTATAAAAAATATAGGGTGTAGTTCCCATCAAACAAGTATATGCAAATCATCTTTTTTTGTTCTGATTTGAAAATATCTTATAGATGACATGTTTAGCTAGTGAAAAAAAAAAAGAAATAATTATTTTTTATGTATATTTTCTTTGTTATAAGTACTCAAGTTTGACCTTATTAGAATCCAATAGTTTTTTCCTCCTGTCAAAACTTCCCTATCAAATCTATACCTTCTTGAAAAAAAATTACATATTCATGAGGAGGATTCTCTCCTCCAGAGATAAATATAATTTTTATTTTTTTGTAATATGATTTACTATTATTTTTTCCTTTTTTGAGGGAGCATCTTTTGAAATATTAAAATATTGACTTATAATATTTTGAGATTATAACATATTATAACTAATCAAAACACTCAAAATTTTATATAATGATGATATTGAATTTGAGATCTATAAAAGGGTATTTTTAGTTTTTGAAAAAAATTGAGTTTTGATAGAGAAATGAGATTTGACCAAAACAAGTTTTGGTATCATAAATGGTGACACAGATCTATGCTTTTACCCAGTAGTGGGTGGAGGGATGGAGGAGTTGAGGACATTGTGGGCCGAGGTGGAGGATCTAAGGGAGAGGGTAGGATTCTATCAGGGTAGGTACTATGTAGTGGTCCCAACAGACCAGATAGAGCATTATAGGTTACTGACATGATTAGGGATAGCTAGGACCCATGTAGGGATGCATGGAGGGGGGGAGAGTGGATGGAGCACTGGGGCTCACAGAGGACAAGTGGGTCTCAACATATAGGGCATAGTCACAAAGCAGGATAGAGCTAGAGGTGAGACACAAGGATGAGGGAGAGGAGGGATGATGTGGAGAGCTCAGGGACAGGAGGAGGATTGATGAGGCCACCACCAATAGTACCTGGGATTGGGAGGGATATAAAGGAGGATCCATATATAGAGATGTCAAATCAGGGCAACTAGTGACAGGTTAGGGACACTTGTATGATTAGTATTTTGTTGTATAGATTGACAGTTTTGAGATGTATGTAGATTTTTGTGCAGGAACAGACCCATTTGTATGATATGGATACTGTACATATTTGGACTATGATGGAATATATTCTTTCATTGATTCTTTGCGGAGGATATATATATATATATATATATATATATATATATATATATATATATATAGAGAGAGAGAGAGAGAGAGAGAGAGAGAGAGAGAGAGAGAGAGAGAGAGAGAGAGAGAGAGAGAGAGAGAGAGAGAGAGAGAGAGAGAGAGAGAGAGAGGTATGATGGGAGTTGTATGTATGTTTAGATGTAAATGAGAGACAAGATGCAGGATGAGATTTTTTAGGATAGATAGGATATTGCTAACAGTTTGTGATACAAAATGTGATTTTCTATGATAGGGAAAATATGATGTGATATGTTTTGATGTGATTTTGATGATGTGATTCGCTGATGATATTGCAGATGTGATGTGATAAGTTTTGATGTGATTTTGATGATGTGATTTGCTTATGATATTGTAGATATGATGTGATATAATTTGATGTGACCATTGATGATATGATTTCTTTATGATAGTATTTGATATGTTATGGTATGATGATGAGAATGTTGATATAGTACTCAAAACTAACACAAACTAAAGACAAGTGACAATGTTTAAACTGAATCACCAACTAAAGGAGAAATAGGAGATTTTTAAAATGAACAAAATTTGAAAGCTAGAACATGAGATTTATGATATGTTTAAAATAAACACAAATTGAAGGATAAAATGAGATTTATGATATGTTTATAATGAACACAAACTAAAAAATGAGATGTATGATATCGTAAAATGAACACAAATTAAAGGATAAACATGAGATTTATGATATGGTAAAATGAACACAAATTAAAGGATAAACATGAGATTTATGAGATGGTAAAATGAACAAAAACTAAAAAATGAGTTTTATGATATAGTTAAAATGAACACAAACTAAAGAAAAATTATAGACTTAAGGAATAATTGACAAATTTAAAAAGAAGACAAATGAAACTAAAAAGACTGCCATGGGAGACTTATGATAAGCGCTTGATAATAACATATGTGAAATGGCTAAAATAATGATCAGTAAATGAAAGATCTAAGGCTGGGATATAAGAGAGATCCAAGGTATGATAAAACGGTATGAGCTATGATAGTACAACATGATAAATTCTAGGAGGTGGGGAGATAGTAAATGGATGTAAGCAATGAGGACAATACTGAGGTACAGGACAAACTATGATGGTGGAATAAGCTAACCAAAACTTTGAATTAGGATAATGAGCTATGATATTAAAAGGGATCATAAAACATAGGAGATACTAACTCTAAGGAGAATGATGTTGGAACATGAGTGACCAACAAACTCGTAATCAGGAGGATAGTAGAGATTAGAGCTAGGATAGTGGCTTATGATAAAGATCACATTATGATGGTGGTGAAATCGTAGCCTAAGGGATGAGAAGCTATAATAATGAATATGAGTCAATGTTTGATGATTTGAATTGAGAGATTCTGATAATGGAAAAGGCTAAAGTTTTTGAGAGAGATAGGTGATGTAAAGGAAAAGGATACCATGGGTTATGATAGGAAATGGAAGGAAAGTAACAAGAAAATAAATGTGGGGTGTATGGGAAGCTTGAGCAGGAGGTACTTCATGAGGAAGTACTACCATGTAGTGTAAGCACTTTATTTGATATAGGAATATTAAGGATCTTCCAAGGTTACTAAGAACATCAAGGCCTTTTCCCCAATATTACATAGGAATGACTCAAACAAGCACACAAGGATTGCCCCAGCATCACACATGAGTCTCGGCGAGATCAGTGTAGGAATGATACTAGGTGATCCACAAACAAATGATATCACCCCAGTGCATCATGTTTATTAGAAATGAAAACATGGGTGAAATATACAAGGGTTATATCTGACTGAATCACAAGCAGAAAAAGACTATAATCGAAACCATGCCTTGAAGTTGCCCTAGTCAAAACACACCATGATATGAAAAGATCATGGTGACCTTGAGGAGGTAACAACTAAAAACATGTGGAAGCGACCAATCAAAATATACAAAAACCAAAGATTTAAGAGAAAGAACAAAAGTGTGAAAAAGTAACCTTTTGCTAAAGAGATCAGGATGATTGGCTACTGACAAGCTGGAAAATAAGGAAGATACACTTGGAAAGGATACAAAGACTAAGACATATAGGATACGAACAAAGGGGGACAATGACTTCTTTTCTACAGATGACGGGTGAGGAAAATAGGGTGTCTCAATATGACCTGAATAATATCTAAAAGTATGACTGTACAATGAATAGGGACTTGGGAACATATGATAAAACATGGTAGTAGGTATGTATATGACGGAGGGGAAGCTCAAGATGAGGAGATAGCATTTAGAATACAAGTATTGTTATAGGGGTGTGATATGTAAAGTGCAATTATTGTTACAAGGATTATGATACTATTGTATTTTACAAGATTATGATAATAAGTGTTAGTACAAGGATATGATGCATAGAATACTACTCACCGAGTAGGATGCATATGGTAAAGTACAAGGACAAAAATACCTGATAAGAAACATGTGGTAGAGTATAATGGTAGGGTACATCTAATATGATACATGGGGCATATATGAATGAGAGCTATAATAAAGGAGTGAGGTGTGATGTTGCAAAGGGTGGAATGTTGGAAGGTGATGTTGTGAGGCATGATGGGAGTGCAAATAGCAATGTGATATAGAGTGGTGATGGAGGAGATGGGCATCATTGATAGATAATAAAAAGGCTAAGTACACTTGGCACCTAATTGTTAGGTTTTCTCTAGGGTACCTAGAGGAGATGGACATCATTGATAGATAATAAAAAGGCTAAGTACACTTGGTGCCTAATTGCTAGGTTTTCACTAGGGTACCTATCCAAGGCACTTGAATTACCAAGTTTTCACCATTGGATGCTTGTTTTTTTTTTTTCCTTTACCTATTTTTGACTGAGAATTTTGTTTCAGGCATAGAATTTCTTAAGGTGAATGATGTTGGTAGGATCATTTAGGACTTCACCTTCAAGTGTAGATAGCTAATAGGCTCCTGAGCCAAAAGATACTATGACCACATAAGGACCAAGCCATGTGGGCTCAAACTTGCCTTTCTTTTCTCAATCAGTCTAAACCTTCATGTTCTCCTTAAGGACCATGTCTCCTTAAAAGTGGCATGGGTGGACCTTCCTATTGAAATTGCACTTGAGGTGACTCTGGTAGACCATGAGGTGATCATAAGCCTGTTGCTTTTCTCATCAAGTAGATCAAGTTGAGTAAGTCGAGCCACTCTATACTCTTCATCATATATCTAGCCACATAGAGAAATGTGAAGGGATGGGAGTTCAACCTCAAAAGGTAATACTACTTCAGCACCATAGACCAAGGAGTATGGGGTTGTATTGATGGATGTACAGAATGAGATGCGGTATGCCCATAGGGCAGAATTGATTTGTAAATTCCAATCATAGACTTAATCATTAACAACTTTCTTTAGGATTTTAAGTAAGTTTTTATTAGTTTCCTTCATCTAACCATTACCTTGTGGGAAGTATGGGCTAGAAAAGTGGTGATGGATGTGAATGGAAGTGCACAATTCCTCCATATTTAGGTTTTCAAAATTACCCCCATGGTTAGTAAAAATGGTAGCTAGGATGCCAAAGTGACATATGATGTGATATAGGATAAATTTGGACACCTAAACTCCTATGGCAGTGAAAGGGGAATTGCTTTGACCCATTTAGTAAAATAATCTATGGTGGTGATGATCCACTTGTGTCCTTCTGAAGAAAGTAGTGTGATAAGACCAACAAAATCAAACCCCCAATAGGAAAAAGGCCATGGTGGTACTATAGGTTGCAGATCTTGAGCCAGGGCCTAGATTAAATTAGCATTTTGTTGACAGGGTAAACATTGTTTCACAAACTAACATGCATCATGCTTGAGAGTAGGCCAATAATATCTAGCCTAAAGGATTTTCTTAGCTAGAATGATCCCACTTATGTGAGCACCAAAAATTCTAGTGTGTACCTCTTTGAGAGCCATTACAGCCTCATTTTGGTCTAGACATTGAGAGAGAGTATCATGATAACCATGGCAATATAAGGTTTGGGCGATGATAGTATAACGAGAAGCTTTGCGAATAAGGTTCTGGCATTGGGTACGTGTGAGATGGGGAGATATTATACCATTTGGTAGGTAAGCATGAATTTCATGGTACCATGTGGATTGGGGACCAACCAAGATACCCTACAATAAGGGCTTCATACTCTAAGATGTTATTGGTACACTAAAATTGTAGTTTGAAAGATTTAGAAATCTAATCTCCTTACGATTTAACCAAGAGTATGCCAATGCTGGAGCCATGGGATGTGTAAGACCCATCAAAGTACAACTTCCAAGATGGTTGTTCTTCTATCAAACAGAGGTATTCATCTAGGAATTCCATAATGAGAGGTCGGTTTGCAACCAAGGGTGCATCTTCCAAGTGATCTACAATAGCCTAGCCTTTGATGGCCTTTCTGTCAACATATTGGATGTCAAATTTGCTAAGAAGCATGACCCATTTAGCCAGGCATCCTGTGAGTACTGTGCAAGATAACATATATTTTAATGGATCAATTTTGGGTATTAGTTGCATAGTGTGGCTTAACATTTAATGACACAACTTCTGAGTGGAAAATACCATAGCTATGCAAGCCTTCTCCATTGGTGTGTAATTAAGCTTATATCCCACTAAGGTACAACTAATGTAGTAAATAACCCTTTCCTTTCTTGTATCATCAAGTTTTACTAGAAGAGCACCTAATGTTGTGGGAGTAGTTGTAATTTATAATATGAGTGAATGCCCTACAAATAAAAGAACCAAAATAGGCAGATTAGCCAAGTATTGCTTGATGAGCTCAAAGTTGCATTGGCAAGCAGGGTCTCATCTAAAGTTCTAATCCTTCTTGAGTAGATGTGTAAATGGTTGGAATTTACCAGTGAGCTGGGAGATGAACCGTTTGATTGATTGAAGTTTTCCCTAAAGAGAATGAAGGTGCTTGAGTGTCTTAAGAGGAGCCATATCCATGATGGCTTTGACCTTTTTAGGATCAATCTCAATACCTTGTTGTGACACAATGAATCCTAGGAGCTTTTCTAAGGTAACATTGAAGACACACTTCTTAGGATTGAGCATGAGATGATATTTAGCCAATTGATCAAACACTTCCTCAAAATGAGATAAGTGATCAAGGGAATTAAGAGACTTGACTGAAATATCATCTACATAATCCTAAAGAATCTTATGTATTAGGTCATGGAAGATGACTATAATGGTGTGTTGATATGTTGCCCCAACATTCTTTAGCCCAAATGACATCATGTGATAACAGAATGTGCCCCAAGGTGTGGTAAATGTTGTTTTATATTGGTCTTCATCCACTATCTAAATCTGGTTGTATCCAGAGAAACCATCCATGAGTGATAAGAGCTCATGGCCTACGATGAGATCAATAATTATGTCTATATTTGGTAATGGTAAATCATCCTTCAGACAAGCTTTGTTAAGATCTTTGAAGTTTGTGCATATTCTAATATCACCAGAAGGTTTTGTAATAGGTACCGTGTTGGAAATCCATTTTGAATAATCTATTAGGAAAATGATTTTTGCCTCTAGCGATTTTTCTAGCTTTTCTTTAACTAATAAAGCAACTTTAGGGTGCATCTTATGAAAGATTTTCTTGATAGGTTTGGCCTTTGGATCCACGGCCAAATGGTGTACTACTAACTTGAGGTCCAACCATGACATGTCTTGATAGGACCATGCAAAGTGAACAACATTCTCATGAAGGACTTCAATGAGAAGATCCACCTACTTAGGTGGTAGAGATGCTACAATATATGTGATATGTGGTACCTCAGTTAGACTAATATTGACTCATCTAGTTTCCTCTATTAAAACTGAAGATATGGGAGGCCTATGCTCCTATGGGGAAAGGATGAAATCTCCATCCTTGAATGCCTTAGAGAGGTTTTCACTATTAGATACATCATTTATGTTTCTTTCATTTTTTGAGTCATCTAATGGTGCCCTAGAGGAGTTTTTACCAGAGGATATGTTTCTTTTTCTTTTTCTCTTTTTTGTTTCATTTTTCAATTCAATTTTGTGACTGGAGATTTCCTTCTCCCTAAAGTAACCTATTGGATCTAGTTTGTAGACATACGTCAATGGTGGTGGTTATCATTTATGCAGTGTTTCTACCCCCATGAATTTAAGGATCACATGCTCAATAGAGAATATGCCAACATAAACAACACTTGATTGGTCCCAACTAATGAGTTCAAGGTGAGTGAGTGGTAGGTCTATGAGATTTAGGGATAATTGGCAGAGCACAGATAATCCTAGGATAATTTTGTCAAGGAAAATATACTCATAGGATTTCTTTTCTACTTCCTCATGAATTTCTTTGACCTCAACAAGACTATTTTGGATGTTTGTGAAGGCATGGCCTTCCTTCATAGTGCCCCTAGTTATAGGGAGTCCATAGCCTAAGTCCTACTTTTTCTTTTCTAGGTATGCTTCTATAGGCTATCTAATACCTAATTATAGACTTCCTAGACCACCTCCTTGATAATCCCATTGTTCAGTAACAAGGTGATGAGACCATGGGCATTTTTGTTTGAAGTGATCAAGAAGTTCTTTACTTTTTGGAGGTGGCTCTTTGTACAACCATGTACTAATGTTGAGAGCATTTTCCTCTCCATTGAGGATACCATTGGTAAGAAATGTGGTAGATCCAAGCTGTTTGATCTGAGGGGTAGTATTTGATCTTGGTATCTAATAAATTGGGCACCCTTGAGTATGTGGATCAATTGGTAGAGTGCCAACAACAAAAGCATCTATGAGACTGTATGCACCATAACCTTGGTAGTTGATCTTAACCATAGAAAGAGTGGAGGCTAAAATGGTATCTAGATCGTGGCAAGTGCCAAAGGAATTGGTCATGGTGTGGCCAATTTTGATTTCAGAACAATGGTTGGTGTATGAATCTTTGACCATAGTGCAATAAGCAAAGGGTTCAGGATCTACACGGATGGTTACCTCAATTCTGTTATGCAAAAATTTGATGCACTGATAATATGTGGATGGACTGGCCTTCATGGCATGAATTCATGGGCAGCCAAGGAGGATGTTTTATGGAAGGTTAAGATCAACTACATGAAAAACTATTTCTTGAGTGGTTGGGTTGACTATGAGAGGGAGCATGATGATTCCTTTAGTAGTGCATTCCAAGTTTTCATATGCCTTGATGGTGATTACCTCATTAATGGTATCTGCCTCAGTGTATCCTACCTATTTGATGAATTTTAAAGTACATCAATTCAAATTCAATCCATTATCTATCATGACCTATTTCACTACAAAGTCAAAAACCATGACAGCTATGCAAAGTGGAAGCATATGATCAGGTTCAACTACTGGGATGTCAGTGTTTTTGAAGGATAAAGAACATGATGTTGAAAGATGGCCAACCAAGTTTCATAACTTGGTGTCATTTATGTCAGTGGAGATGCGTGACTCATGGAGAGTACTATCAAGGATCTCTTGATAAAGTGGGCTTGTTCATAAGAGATCCAGAATGGAAATCTAAGCTGGCGTGTTTCCAAGGTGTTCCAAGATATTATACTGTGGTCCTAATGAGGGTGATCCTAATGAAGGTATCCTAGATGGAGGTGGTCATGATGGTGTAGATGTAGGTGGGCCAGTTATATTGAGTTAGTAACTACACATTGGGTATCTAGGCCTTTGATGTTTATAACATTGATAGAAGGCTCCACTTGTGATATGCACCCAATAAGGCTTCCATAATCCAAGCATGTTGAAGTATAGTTTTGAGACTTGTCTCGATTATCTCCTTTTTTGCTTTGAGTATTGTTTGGTTTGTTGACAAGAGTGTTTTTAGGTGTTTTTCCTATGTTTGTGTTATGAGGAAGAAAGGCATTTCGATATATCATCAATCCTGCATTAGGTGAAGCTTGTGCCCCTACCATGATCTCTTTCTAGTCAATGAGATCTTGGACATAATCTTTGAGTTGCATGCATTTAAGGGTGGTAAGTCCTTTGACACGATAGAATTTTCAGAACTCATTATCCTTATACATGGATGCTCTAGACTCGTTAGGTTCCAAGGATTGTGTCTATGGATATAAAACAAGATTATCCTTGGCTAGTTTTTCAAATATTACATCAAGGGGCTCCCCCAATGGGGTGTATGTGCATGGTTGTCTCTGAACACATGGTTTAGGTCTGGCTAAAAGTGTGATGGCATTAGTTTGATTGTGATGGGTGTGTATTTGTTGATTGTTCTACATAGGTGGATGCTGATATATAGGGCTAATATGGTTTCTATTGATAACATGTGGTGGGGTTGTTGGTAGCTTCCCCAATGATATGAACATGTTGGGTGTCGGTGATGCCATCAGTAACTATGTTCTTGTTTTTATTCCAATAGTGTCATTGCTAGGACCTCAGTCCTGGGTGTTTTCCTTGTAAATTTTGATAACACCATATTTGGTAAACCCTTGCTTGAGTCCCATCCCTTTCTCTTTGATTTCTTTCTTTTTTTGTAAATAGTTCATAACCATGTGATGGGCAAGGCTAGGATGTGCATTATATATGAATATTTTGACAAGGTGACATTTGAGGATGGTACATGAGATCCTAGTTGTGAGGATTTTCCAATGTTGTAAGTATTCTACAAGGCTTTCTCCTCCCTTTTTCTTGGTATGAACTAAGTCTACTATAGATAATTCAGTTTCAACAAGATGGGTATATTGAGCCTCAAAGGCTTCAAAAAGATTAGCAAAGGTTTTAATGGTACCCTAAGGGATACAACAGAACCATTCCAGAGCTAGTCCTCCTAAGCTTTTTGGAAAAAGTTGCATGAGGAATTCATCATTATAGGCCACTTCTTGAAAATGCATATAGAATTCCTTGACATGTGTGAATGGATCACTTTTCCCCCTAAACTTATCAAACTTGGGGATCTCAAAATGTTTAGGAAATGGTGTCATTGTAATAGTTTTTTCAAATGGATATGGGCAATTATTTTCAAATTTAAAAATTTTGGAGTCTGTCCCATCCTTTAGGGCTTTTAGGGCATTTTTCATTTCTTCCCACTTAGAGTTTATAGGCGAGGAAATGGGTACCCCCAGGCTAGATGCCCCTAGTGTATGATGAATAGCTAATGTTGAAGGCTAAATGGGAAACCTTGACTGCTATATGGTATCTATGGAAAAATAGGTTGCACAACTAGTGGGATGGATGTTATGGGTTGTTGGAATGTAGTTTGTGCATATTTTTGCATCTGCTGAGAGGATTGTTGGTGGGGAGGGTAAGTACTAGGTTTTTTCCCTATGAGATAATTCAGTGTGGATATCTGAGCATACTATTGGCATGATGATTATGGTTGAAAGGGTGGTAATGTTGGTAATATTTGAGCCATGCTTTGGGAATATATACCTTGCCCAATATATGTGGGTTGTGCTCTTGCTTTAGAAAACAATTGATTATGAACAGGTGCAAGGTAATTAATTTGAGGTAAAGCATTCATAGTAGGGAATTGTAGCAGTGGAGTGTTTTGGCTATTGCCTAAAGGTGGCATAGAAAAGTAGTTGGTAAGGGGTGGTAGTGAATAGCTTTGTGAAGTGATGGATGAAAGTTCTTGAGGTGTGGACATGGATGCAACACTAGAAGGATGGCTAAGGCTAGGTCCTTGTGCCATAGTAACACCCTAAGGTCCCAGAGGAAATGAAGGCAATGTACTTTGGCTAGTAACAAAGGGATTGATAGTAATGTTGGGTGGAATGGAAGATGAGGTATTTGACCCTAGTGGTGGCATTCTAGTCGAACTAGATGTATGTGGGATGGAAGGGAAAATGCAAAAGGAGGATTTTGTGAAGCAGGGAGATGAGTGGTCGAAGTAGATATAGATGGTACACTTGGGGTTGTTTGAGATGTAGTTTGTACTAAGGGTTGAGTGAGGATGGGATGGGTGTTTTTTCGAATGGGAGCAGTCACCTGTGTTGAAGGTATATTTGGGTCTATAGGCTCTGTCTATGGTGGTTGTTATCCACTATTGGGCAAAGAGAAGGGATCAAAAGGGTCTAATGACTGTACAGATGGTGGGTACCACCCAAAGAGGGGATGTGTGGGATCTATAATGTGGGGATGTGGTGGGTGTCCAAACTCAAAAGCACCAACATTGTCCCTTAGGAAATTTTCCATGATGGTTTCCTTATTTTGATCTATGATGGCATTGACAATGGTAGCATGTCTAGGTTGGTTCATGAAAGCATCAATATCTATGGAGGAACTTGTCTCTTCTAGGATTTGTGGTGGTGGATCTAGTGGCATCATGGAAACTACGGGGTATGACTAAGCTAGAGATGTATTACTACTATGACTAGGATCCATGTCCTTTTTCCATGTGTTCTTACCAAACATGTGGTGGGTGGCATAAAAGGATGATTTTCCTAAGGATGAAAATATAGAAGAGGGATGATACTAAGTGTATGTGATACTTTAGGAGTCTAGATGATATGGTGCTAAGTGAAGGAGGTTGTGTTTTCCTTTAAAATATGATCATGGAAATGTGATGGTGATATGAAAAGTGTGGCCCAAACCTTTGGCTCAAGGTGATGTGGGACACAAATCACAGCTTATTTCTAGAAAATTCTTGAGTTTCAAGGATAACTATGATGGTGGGATGGATGGTGCTAAATTTTTCTAAGTATGTGAATAAATGTGGAAGGCACTAGGTCTTAATGATGTTTTTGGAGGATTATTTAAAAACTTAAGGTTGATGCAAAAATGGGAGGAGGTGATCCTATTTTAAATGCTTGTGTGGGGGAATGTTTCTTATATGAGAGACTAAAGCTATGAGGGAATAAGTGAACTAGTGTGTGTGAAAAAGGAAAGACCTAATCAGAGTGACTCACACTGGAGTTGTTTATAAGGCTATGGTTGTCACCTCATCAAAGAGTTAGGTTTTGAATTTTGCAATCCCACTCAATTTGTAATGCAATGTCTGCTTCCTCTTTCTCAATTTGGTCTAGCTTGATAATCCTTAGGTTGGGGATATGTTTTTTGTTTTATGATTCTATCTCCTTGTAAATTGGTATTTGTGGAAGTTTAGCCTTTTTCAGCTTAGCCTTAGGTTGGCCTGACATGAGATAACCCTAAGAGATTTGATCACAACTGTGGGGTTTTATAGGTAGTGACTATGCTAAGTGTACCTTTTGACCTTGGGTTGGGATCATAAATCTATTGAGGAATTTTAGCTAAGTTTCAAGAAATGGTAAACTTTGAGTGAAGTGGGACAAACTAGACTTTAGGATTTGTTATGAATGAACTTGCTAATGATCCTTTGGTCAAGATGTAAGGAGTGCTTGTTTTGAAGACAAATGTGCTATTTTTGGTCAAGTAGGATAGGTGATAAAGATATTTTGAAAAAGGGAAAACTTATGATTAAAGGATAAAGGGTTTATAGCTAGGACTTGTTTTGTGTTTTTCTTGTTTTGAGGGAACACGTATTATTTTTAGATAAAGGGAAAGTTGGACCAACAAGACAAAAGTTGTTGCAAATTGACTTGCTAAAAACTATCTTTTAGTCAAGAGTGAAAGTGTTTATTTTCAATCAAGTAGGTAACAAGGATTGGATTGAGAAAAAAAGGATTATTTGCAACTGGATTTTGTTGGGTATTGTGGTTTTTTAGATAATAGGTATAGTTTATAAAAAAAAGGTAAGGATAAATGAAGAAGGAAAAACATTGTTGTAAATTGACTTGCTAACAACTATTTGCATATGAAAAGATGGGGACTTTCAAAGAAAATATATATTATTTTTGGTCAAGTAGGATAGGTAACAAGGATATTTAAAAAAAAAAGTTTGGACCAAGGAAAAAGGATTGGTAACTAGGATTTGCTTTAGTGATTTTGTTGTTTTTAAGGGAATAATTGTAACTTTTTTGGCAAAGAGAAAATTTGGACCAACAAGACAAATAGTTTTTGCAAATGGACTTGCTAACAACTACCTTTTGAGATAACAAAGGTGGAACTTCTTTGATATGAGGGTTTTGGTGAGCAAATAGTTTCTCAAAGGACAAAGCAACTTTGAGAAAGACAAATAGATCATCTCTTTAGCAGAAGGATTTTGATAACAACCACAGAATGGTGTATGTTTTACAAATGTTTTTCATAGGTCTTGAGCACAAGTAAGATAGTTCAAACACACACTTTATCCCTAAGGTCAAATTTTTGATTGAAATATGTTATTCAATGGCCCACAACTTGGTGTCTCCTGATTCTAGTGCAATATGTCCCTCTAATTGAAGAGGTGAGTCGATACAAGAGTCGATCGACAAATGATACACATCAAAGAATCTTCAAGGCATGACAAATAGAACTTCCCCTTCAGTAAGAACAATGACCCTTGGAGATGAAACCCAAGTGGCCTTATGCCTTTACTAGGGGAGAACAATGGTGAGTAATCTTGAGGGATGTTGTTTCGCTTGCACTGTGAATGAACATACCATGGAAAAAAAGCAAGATACTTTTGACTAAAAGGGTTGTAAATGAGTCTGTGGCATCTCACCAAATAGTTGTTACATATGTGATTCACTTAAGAATTTATTCCAGGCATGCTGAAATTGTGGAAAAGTTTTCCCACCTTAGGCTACCCCCAAAAACACATTGCCCGAACTTGGGTGATATAGCAAGAAAGTTTACCTTTCCACTCATTTATATACTGGCCAGACTTTTTACCAATTTGAGCTTCTCACTAAAGGGGAAGCACTTCCCAAAGGTGGATGAACTCACTAGAAGCACTCCTAGGTTGTTGCGGATGATCTTGCTAAAAACTTTCATTACATGTGTCACATATTTAAAGGTCTTACTTTGCAAGAAAGAGAGAAGTCAAAGATGTGCTAAAAGGCACAATCTTAAGACATGCAAGACATTGGATTCATTGATATTTGGACACTTTAATGCTCTATTTCATGATTTGAAGACACACATGATTAACATTCAAGGATTCTTTCCAACTTAACAACATTGCCAACAAAGTAAATCAAGTCAACAAAAGGGAAATTGAGTGTGAAAGCTTTTAAAGAGGAGGGAATAAGAACGTTTTTGACTTTAAGGCATTCGAGATTTGTTGAATTTATTTTAAGCCCCAAAATCAAAGTGTTTGCACATAATGTTCATTAACACTTAAAATGAAATGTTCATGGCATTGTTATTCCATGAAAAAATGCAAGATTTTTTCAATTTTAAACTGTTAAGATAAAATTATGATGATAAAATCTACAATAAACCAGTTAGTAGAAAAACTTGGAACAGAAAATGTTACCAATTTCAATAGAGTAGTCAACCTTGCAAACCCATGGGTTTAAGTAGCATTCCCACAGGCACAGGAACATGGTCAAAGGTCACAAGAATGTTGCATAGGACTGGTGAAAAAAATTAGGAAAATGAGGCCACATGATGAAAATTATAGAGCGATCCTGTGAGCAAGCAATCTCACAAGAAGTTTTATCAACGTTCCTGTGGACAAGTTTTTTAGCACGTTTGACTGGTTGGTAGTGAAAGTCAATTTCAAAGGTTTGATTGACTAGAGGTCGCATTCCCGCAAGTAATAAATAGTGATCCCATAGGTAGGTTTTGGTGTTCCTGTGAGAAGAAGTATGGTGGGGGTGGGGGGACTATTTTGCAACACGTGTAGAGGAGAGTTGGTGACAAACAGTGAACTCACTTTCATGGGTTTGCATTCTTGCTGGTATGATGCTGCAATCTCATAGTTGTGGGCTTGCATTCCTAGGGTTGCAAGATCACGAACAAAAATATCTTTGAAGTGTTTTAATGTCAAAAATGATTAGATGGTTAGGAGTGTGTTTCCCAAAGAATAACTTGTGTACCTACAGAAATTTTAGAAAACCACCTCCAAAAACCCACAAACATACAAAGTTATTTTGGTTAGTTTATCACAAAAAAACCCAAAAACATGATTAGACTGACCCAAATGCGGGGTCCCACCAGGCATGCCAAAATGTATCACCTATTATCTAGTAGTGCCAATTGAAAAATAATCTAGTAAAGCATTCTCAATACTAAAAATGATAAACACTTATGATAGGATAAAGGTTATCACCAAGAAAGGAGGCAAACCAAGAATGGTAGGCTCCTTATGGCATAACCCTTGATGAAGTGGATTTGTCCCTGATAAGTAGAGATGTGTGCTCACGATTATGTTCAAGCTTCAAATGGATGGATGGTTGGCATGGAGGATGGTTTGAACAATGGAGGCATGGAGGGATTTTAAAATCATAATGGTATTTTGGTAGTAAGCTCTTAAAATAGCATTATAACATTGCATAAAAGGTGGATGATATTTGTGAAGGGAGAGGGTTTCATTTATAGGCTAAGGGGTAGAGAGATGGATGGTCAAGATGCAAGGATGACAAAATGGTGAGGGAGGGTCAAGATGCACTCAAAAGGGAGCACATGGATTGTGCTTGTTTAGAGCTAATAGGGAAGTGACACATGTTAGAGGGTGATTGGATGAAGGGAAGGCAAGGTGGATGGTCAACAAAGGAGGCTAAAGAGATAAAGGCTCCATAAATGCTTTGTAAGAGTCATAAAGGGGGATGTACGAGTCATAAATGTTGGAGGGTCAGGGGAGAAGATATTTTGACTTTAGCTTAGGCTAGCAAATATTAACCCTTGCTTAAGGTTGTGCACATGTTTAGGAGGGGTATTAGGATTAGCTCAAAAAGGGGGTTAGGGGGTAAAAGGTTTAGCTTTGATGGGATGGGTTAGTTAGGTGGCTAAGTGAAGTTAGTATAGGTGAATGGGTTGGATTAGGGGTTAGGATAGGGTTTATGAATGCTTTAAGGGTTTAGATATTTTATTAAATGATTTATTTAATAAAATAGGGATATGAGATTAAATTAAATATATTTGAGGATTTATTTAATTTAATAGAGGAATAGGGATTTAATTGATAAATTAATTTTGGGTTATCATTTGATTTTATCAATTGGACTATAGTTAATTAGATTAATTAATTAACTATGGGATGATGATTAATTAATTAAATAGTAAATATTTAATCAATTATGTCCTAGGAGATGACTAAATAAGATTACTTATTGATGTAATTAGATTGAGGTGTCTATAGTAGGAACAATAGACTTAGGTTGTGTAAGTTTTGGAACTTTTTTTGCTTGCTCACTGTTGGAGTCTTAACTTTTCTCTTCTTTTCAGTGGTTGTATGTGCTTTACGGGCTTCTTCTCCCTTGACACCTTCTTCAATTTCTACCTTTTCTTCTTGATCTTCACCTTGACCTTGAGTAATGTCTAATGGTGCTTGAGTAGGTACATCTTTATCTTCTTCATGGATAATAGCACAAACTTGGGTCGCAATTTTGCAAAATGAGACCTTTCCAAAAATGGGTACCTGATTTTAATAAATCAGGTACCCATTATGGTTTGGTCACCTGATCCATAT
Organism: Cupressus sempervirens; assembly: GCA_028749045.1. Lineage (NCBI taxonomy): Eukaryota > Viridiplantae > Streptophyta > Pinopsida > Cupressales > Cupressaceae > Cupressus > Cupressus sempervirens. The sequence continues at coordinate 291,831,850 of CM053793.1, read as the reverse complement.
TCAAAAAATTGGGTACCCGATTTTTGGATATGGATCGGGCACCCAAAGTGCATTTTAAAAATCGGGTATCCAATTTTAAAGAAATCAAGTACACAAAGAAATCAGATTCCAAAAAACTACAAAACCTACTTTTTAAAGATTTTTTGGCCATTTTTACTAAGTGCAAAATGGGAGCCCGATTTTAGCATAGAAACATGAGCCTATGTTTGGATTTCTACTAACCCCTTGTTGCTCTTTTTCAACATACCAGGTATTTTACTTTGTTTTCTACTATTTTATTTCATCGTTTTCAATTTTACGCTTTATAATTCCATCAATTTATAATTATTTTTTTCACTTTTAATATGTAAAATTATAAATTTCCATTGTTAATAGTTTTATCTTTAGATGTTTTGATATATTTAATAAAAATAACAATTTTGAATGATTAGATAGATGTAAATAAGATTGTTTAAACATGTAATTACATTGATATTTTGTATTTATTTCAACTAAATAGTAATTAATTATAAATTGATTTGCAAACCATATAAAAAAAAGTAAAACTAACTATATTCCTAAGTCTAACCTCAACCTAACCATAATTGTACAATAATTTAGTCTAAACCCTAAACATAAAACTAAGTATTTAATGTGCTCCCTTACCTTAAAACCATAATTTTAACTCTAAACCCTAGATTCATGTAACTCTAATTGTAAGCTCAACTCTTTAATCCTAACATTAACTAAATCTCTAATCCTAAATAATCATGCATAACCATTTATCCTTAACACAACCTTAACCCTAATTATGACATTAAAATGTAGACGAGCTCTTAAATTCCATTTGTGATTTTCAATAAACTTAATGTTTTAGGTTTCAAATCAAATGTAATTTTAAATCCCCTGCTCCAAATTATTTGGACCATCATATCTATTTACGATTACATTATTTAGTTAGATAAATTTTACAACAAAATTTTCAATAATTTGATGACCATATTTTTTTAATAAAACTAAACACTAACCATAAACATAGTATTAACCTTGATGTAAAATCATACTCTCACCATAATTCTAAACCTAACCCTAACTCTGATTAAAATGTTAACCAAATTATATAATTAAAATTGAGAAACCTAACCCTAATCATTAATAAACTTAATCCTAAATGTTAAAACCTAATTCTAATTGTAACTTGAAATCTTATACCTAACACTTGGTCCCTAGCCAAGTAACCATAACAGTAGGTCCATAATGGAAAGTAATCTTAATCCTAGGTTTGAAAATATTATTTAATGGTTTTAAATTAGGTTGAAGAAATATTGAAATCTTAAGTGATAAACTGTAAAATAGTACTTCAAGAAAAACTTATTTTGTACACTTATAATCTAATTATATTAATTTGTTAATATTTCTCTTGATAATGATATTTTATGATTTATATTCTTTTAATTTCTCCACACAATATGTAGGACTTAACTTTTCACCATGTAATTTATGTAGATAATACATTTCAATCAATATGGATTTTATCTTTACATGTGTGTTTGATTCTTTTAGCATGAGGTTTGTTTACATTGGACATGTTTTTTTACTATTTAATACATAATTGACTAAAACTATATTTATAATAGTTTTAATATTTAGACATTGGTGTAAATAATTTCATGTCTATGTCTAACTTAAATTTGGATTTTTTTTTCTTGAAGCATTATTTGGTTAGGAGTTTTATTTTTTGAGAAATGTAACTATCTATTGTAATATCTAGAGTGTCATAAATTTGACAAAGAATCCAATCTTCCATAAGAAAGAAAAACACATGGACACTTAATACCATTTTTCTCACATGAGACATGGTAGAGATAAAAATGTAAAATTGTAGAAAGTTGACACTTAGGTGAATATTGTAACTACCTTGAAAAAACCTTTGAGCATACACAAATTTAGGTCGCATTTAGAGTTGATAGGCCTCATGGACCCTAATAATTGATATCTTGTTATTTTAGTTGACTCTTAAAAGATATTCAATGAGTGAGAGATTCTTAGAAATAACTATCTCAATCTTTGATTATTCTTGTTATGATTATTTATTTATCTTCTTATGTAATTATTTATGTGCATTTGATTAATGATATGTTGTGGACCTCTTTAGTTGATATTAAGAATTAACTCAATGATGTGTTAAAATGTAGAAAGGTTCTATGAAAAGTGTAGGTTGTGCATGTGCTTTACACGTCAAGTTTTTTATGTGCATGTTCCTTCAATATTAAGTTTTGCATGGACACTACATCTTACCACCATGGAAACCTCTATTCAATTCTTGAAACATCACCTAGTTGAGAATGGAAAAAAATTTCACCTCCTTTTGTTTTCTACATATCACTTGATAGTTCTTTAACATCTAAACCTCTTGAGAAACCCTTGTGAATAGTTTAGTTCATAGAGCACATGTCATTTCCTTTGGTTTACTAAGATCCAATAGGACTACAAAAATGTGGCAATGATAGTGTTCACATGTATTGTATGTATTACTAGGTCATGTCTAAAAATCAACCTTTTTAATACTATTCTCCAAAATCACCTGTACGAAAAGCATTTTTTTGTCTTATAAGAGTAATCCTAATTAACATATCCATATGATGGAACCTTAAGTGTAGAGTGTCACTACTATAATGGAAAGGAAAATTAATATTTCTACTTAGCCCATGATATATATGACCTTCACTATGTTACAATAATGATTAAATTGGTTTCTAAAGTCCCATTATTAATTCCCAAAGTACTGATCAACCTGGTGAGCCACTTGGGATTATTAAATTTTAGCCTTACAAAAATGATAATTCCCTTCGCATGGGTTAAAATTTATAACTTTTTTTATAAAGCCATGTTTTCCATAACAATAAACAAAATGAAATTGTCATTTCCATATTTACATTACCAATGCATACTGCCCTTCCACTTTTGGATATGGCCACTAAGGGAAATAAAATGTCATAATACTTCCCTCTTCCATTTAGTGGTATCACCATATTAACTCCACTTTTGAGTAATGATATTGATCACCATCTAGATTGCTAAGATGGTATGCCATGCTTTCTTAGTCCATGTTGTTTCTTATGACTCTTTTTGCAACCCTTTTTCTAGGACATTTCAACTCCCATTACCTTTTGGTATATATGGAAAATGCAAATATCTTTACACTTTATTATTATCTATGTGATTGGTACTAACCATTTTCTGAAACAATAATTATGTGTGATATTATATTACATAGAATTAGCAATGATAAGGGAATCTCATTCAAGATACACACACTTAGCATTAAGGAAAATCCTACATTTCAACCCCAAAAGAGTAGCCCCAATCATAATGCTAATCCTAAATCTTATATTTTGTACCTCAATCATAATGGTAATTACTCTACCCTAATTGTAAATGGATAACCCTAAATCTTAACCCAAACCATAATCTTATTTATATGGTCAATCCTAATTATTTTAATATTGAACGTTAGTCACACAAATTTGCTAAGGCATAATCATAAACATATTTATATAAGATATTTTCAGAATTCACATTTAAGTTGATTTATTAATATAGTTTTTTGGAGTATTATTATATGATTAGGCTTAAATTTGATATAATGTTCAATTAGCCTTAACATTAAAGTTTACTTAAGGGTTTAACTCTATTTATTTAATTGATATGGTTTTAAAGATCTATGGATTTATATAATTGATATTTTAGATTTATTTTATTAAATAGTAATGTTGTGATTTTTTATGTTGTTTAAACATATATGTAGATTATATTTGATGGACCCACCCACACCCCTTCCCCATCCCCCTTCCGCATCCCCCACCCCCACCATCTCCACCTCCACCTCCATCCCCACCTCCATGACCACCTAGTCCTCCTCTAGCACCTAACACAGAGGATCTAAAGGAGAGCATGAGGTGTAACCTTCATGACCTCATGCACAATATTGAGACCATTAAGCATGAGGGCCACCCCCTCCCCCCCTCTCACCTACTTCACCTTGCAGATAGTATGCAAGGCGTTGTTCACTCTATTGAGCATTTGGATTGTGATATCGATAGCTTTAGATTATGGAGGCAAAACATGTGTGCTTTTAATTCCGATGGCCTATCCTATAGAGAGGTTTATAAGCTCAAAATAAATAAATGACATTTTAGAAGATATTTTATAAACCCTAAGATAGGTCTTGAGATTAACAAGAGGAAGCCTCACATTTCTATTAGATGGCACACACATCCACATATATCAGCACACTTTTGGGAGTGATGGTGTTATTTGACCATCCACAACATGCAAATCAAGAGGTTCCCATGTACTTCCTTAGGAAGCTATGAGCTGAATTTGAATTGGGTTTGAAACCCAATTATTTTGATATTAGATCATTTCAGGTGGTTGGTGGAGGGATACCTTAGGATGGACACATTTGTACTAGTTGTGGAGATATATGCAGAGGCCCCAGAGCAATGTTGATGCAACACATGATGACCTAAGGGTGCTAATTTTGATAATGATACTACGCTGCCCATGGTGATGGTAGTGATGATATTGATGTGTCATCATTTTTTGACTTTTTACAAGGAGAGCCTAGAGACAATCAGGAGCAATGGGTAAAATTTTAATTAAAATTTAAATAAAGTACATAATTATTTACTTTCTACATACATGTGTAATTGTATTAACCATATTAATGTATGTTGATTTTGAAATAACAAAGGATGGATGATATTGTTACTCCTAGCAGGCAGTATAGTCTTTTTCTAAGACCTATGGACATTGGCATCCTTCATATGGCATGCACTTTGAATTACATTGTAAATAATGTACATTCAAACTCGAATTTAATAACATGTGCTCATATATTCTTTTTATCTAATTTTGTAGGAATTGTCATCTACTACACAGTTTGATATTTGTACAATTCCTGATCCATTGACCACTAAGGCATAGCCTCAAATACCTACTGTATGAACTTTTGACTTGCAACAAATAATTTGTACTATTTTTATGTACACATTGTTATTAAATTATAATCTTAAACTTTGATTCATGTATAATTTTATGTGTTTTGGTTTTACGAATAGGAGATGGATCGTACTTATCCATATAGGCCTTAGTATGGTTTATTTTCAACTCCATCTTTTGACCATTTGAGACATGTCGATGATCATCATGGTAGCATGTCTTTAGACACATCTATGACATTGGCTACTACTTGAGTATGATATATATACATGTTTTTATAGTTTATAAAAAATGTAGTGTAAATTTTGTACATTTTAATTTACATACTTTGTAATTCATGTATATATAATTTTGACTCAACATTTATGTGTCCATAATTTTAAGACTATTTCACCATGAGTGTTGTTGAGAGTATATGACTAAGCCAGATGAAGGTACCTACATCATCCTTTGAGGTTAGTATTGTGATTTATGTACATACATAGTTCATTATGCTCTTTATCAAATTTTAAAAATGTATGTATTGTAAATCACAGGACCTCACTACTGCCACATTTGGTAGCTTTCACAGTGCACTTCCTCCTGTTATAGAGGGACACCCATATCATGTGGTATTATTTTTATTATGTAGTGAATATTTAATTTATTTGCAAGCTAGATTTTAAAATCCATTTCAATTAAGCATGTACATGATGAGACACCTCATGTTACACAAGATGATCCATCTACCTCATGGGGTGGCCCACACGATGAGACACCTCATGTTACACAGGATGATCCATCTGCCTCACATGGTGTCCCACATGATGAGACACCTCATGTTACATAGGATGATCCATCTGAATCTTCTTCACGTGAACTAAAAAGGACTACAAAATAGATAGATTAGATCCTTTTAGCACCTTTAGATTGTGTTTTTATGAACCATTGTTTACTTTGATACACCTTTTTTAAGGATAGTTAACTATATTATATGTATTTTTTTACTTCATAGATCACGTTATGACATATTAGACCATGTAGTAATTTTTTATGACTTCTTATCATGCTAGTGTATGTAATGTAGATTATTGTGTTATCATGTTGTGAGTATGAACTGTTTTCTTTATTGTGCCATATTTTATTCATGTTATGACACATTTTGTAAGTATACAATACATGAACAATAATTTTAATAATTTTAATTATTTATATAGAAACATTAAATTTAAACATGTTTGAATGTAAAAGTAATGAAAAAAATAGGTCATTACTTGAATTGACAATTAATTTATAATATCAAGTGCACACCTTTAACTTTAAAATAAAAGTAAACTCCTGTTTTTAAATGTTTACAACATATTTCACAATATATGTAAGACAATGTTAATGACATAAATAGAAGTGAACTCAAAATATGAATTTGGTTCAACACATTTTTTCAAATGAGGTCCTGCAAAATAAAATTATAAAACAAAAACATGTGTTAAAAAAAGCATAAATTAATATGAGCTATCTAAACTAAGTAAATATGTGTAATTTGTATGCCCTCACTATGTGTAATTGCATAAGATGTTGATGTTCAATCCACCTTAACATTTAAATTTGCATAAATTGTAATTGAAACCTGAATAAGAGGTATATATAAATTCTCTAATTTGCTATTGACAATGCATACATACATTTAATTATATTATATAAGTACATATATAAAAATAGTACAATAAAGAAAAAACTTACATGTGTTTGATTTAAATGTAGTCATCCCATTGTAGCATCTGCATACTTTTTCTTTTGCAATGCATCTATGATTATCTCATGCTCATCCATTGAAATTTTCCATAATACCTTATTGGTGGATCTCCCTTTGCATCTTTCTAATTTGATATTAATTACCACAACCAAATTAGAATAGTGTAAAATATTCTTTTTGGATTGGTAATCTTCAAATGCTAGTAAACCATTTCTTCTTGTTAGGTATGTATGTAGCCAGGTGCCAGCTACAACGATAGACCCAATTGGATACTCAAAACCATCATCATCTACTTAATAACATATCAATTTTTTCTTAGGTTCCACATCTAGCTAACCAATACTCAATCTATTCATCGTTATCATTAGGTGCAATAACAACATAAACATGTCCTACAAGATAAGATAAAATACATAAACACTTTAATCACATGTGTACATATATAAATAATATATTAAAGGCATGTACTTGAATTATTTGAATGACATGTACATAAATAAATAATATAAATTGAAGCATGATCACAACGAAATTTAATTTAATTGTGCATACCAGGTTGTATGAGGTTTGAAATATGACCGTAGTCTTCTAATGCAAAAGTAACATTTTGGCCTTCATTTACTATATCATCTTGAAAATGTGTTTCTGTAGGTGCTAATGATTTTTTTTGCCAATCTTCAACCCATTTTGTATTCTCACATTCTTCCCATTCACCTGCAAGACAAAACTAACAAAAACAAGCAACCTCCCTAGTCCATATAGTGCAACTGTTAGAATTTGAACTCCTAAATGAATGCCATTTAGCTGACCCACTAATTGTATCATAGTCATATCTTGAAACGATATTTTTCTCTTCAACTAGGTAGAAGAAACATTTGATTGTAGAGTTCTAACTTGATCATGTGTATAAATATTTGTTACACAATTCAACAATCTCATGTGCATTTTTGAATTTGGCTTTTCCTCAAATTTTAATTGCTCTCTACTAAGGGCTCTCTTCACACATGCACCAACACCATCATGTTCTCCTTTACCATGTCCAACCTCAAAAAAACTCCACACATGTTGGATATTAGTTTGCCTATGTGTCCTACTCAACCAATAGAACATTTTAGCATTCTTGAATTATCCTGTACAATTAACTAACCATATCTAATGTTGTGTCATTTGAATTTGTCTCTCTTTTAAATTATCATAAAAGAGCTTGAAACAATATTGGACAAAATCAGATAAATGAAGTTTATTATCATTGATATAGAAATGGTAATCTCTCAATATTTTTTGGTACTATCAAGTGCATTCCTATAAACTATATGAACATTAATTGTTACTTGCACTGAATTGTAATATTGTGGTTGTACCTCATCTTGCAGTGCAAGTGTGTAGTTCTCTGCAAAGTGAACAACTAAAAGTATAGTACCAACTGAAAATGCATTCTTACATATGCAAAATTTTCCATCAAGCCATCTAGCATATTGAAAGTGTTTAACATATCTTGGTATGATCTCACTCTTAAACTCATCCATAAATGCATGACAACTAACTTTATCTGTAACTAGATCACACCTTCTTCCAATCTTTCCATCCTTCAATGGATATTCAATAGTTTTGAATCTTTTTACATCAACTAATTGTTGTCCAAAAGTAGTCAAAGCATTTTCATGCAAGCATTCATCTAACAAAGAAATATTGCCACAGATATCACATGTACTAAAAAGGCATGCATTGAAAATAAAGTATTGATCATTAGGTGGCTTATAAAAAAAACCTGATATGAAATCCTTTATAATTTGAGGTGGTATTTTTATACCACATTCCTAAAACATTTATTTACTATGTATGGTACCACATTTAGATTGAAATACATCATAATGGTAATGAAATTATACATGAGTTTTACAACATGTAATTCTTTCCTTGTTAATCCTTACATACCATGGTTTACACTTTTCAAAAGATCTTTGACTAATGGTAATAGTTAACACCTTACCATCTAAAATTTTTCTAAACAATTTAGTTTGACTCATGTTTAATAGGTGTTTAGGATGTGGATCATGTATTTTTAAGTCAGCTCTCAATTTAAGAACATCTCTTGAATTAGGTGATACTCTTGTACTATCATGCCAAAAAATTTCAACCAAACTTTTGACTTCACTAGTAAGTTCCATATCACATCTCAGGAGTCTACCACTAGAAGTCCACAAAATATTTGTTGGATCACATTCAAAGTTAACCCTTCTCTTTACAACTCTTTCTAAAAATTAAGATATCCACTTATGTGACTAATCAATCCTTTTTCAGTTGTTGATTTGTTAACTAAAGTTGTTGTTATTGTTCATCATGTTGCATTCTTATCTTTAGAGTGACTTCTCTTTTCGATAACATCAAACGCACTAGCAATAGTGGATACAACTTGTTTTAAAGACTCATTTCTATTCTTGAGTTTTGCATACATTCCTAACCTTTTTATTACTTTTCACATTTTGGACATTTTAATTAGTTGCAACATGAACTGACATTGAAACCCAAATTTCTTATTATAAAAAAAATGGTCTATATAATCTATTAGCATGTGTCCTAATTTGTCTCCATGAAACCAATCCCTCAAGATTATCTAGCACATCATTATGAAAATGAAAATTATGTTCTGGCACTTTAGTATCATTTTGACATGTTTGTTCAATAATTGGTGTTTCCATGTCTACATTCATACAATCGTTATTTCCAATAGGCATTTCATTTTCACTGTTATTTGGAATTTGAATCTCATTTTCATTCTTTCTTGGCATTTCTTTTGGGGCTTGCAATTCCATTGGAGTTTGTTTTGCATGATAATTTTGAAATCTACTTTCATGAAAAAAATCTAAATCGTTTAAATCATAACCTGCTTCTAAAAAACCACCAATTTCATCGTGAGAAAAAGCTTGAGGGTTTGGAGACACACCTATATTGAATGTTTGATTAGAATGTGCACCTGAATCTCCTTGTATTGGGTTATCTTCTTCAACCTCTTCATCTATCATGGTATCATCAATGTCTTTCTCCTTTGAAACATTGCTCAACTCTCTAATTCTTTGTCTTCTCTCTCGTTAACATTGTGTTGCATTCTCTTTATTTGTTGCAATATCCTCATTTGTCATATTTTTTTCTTCTTTCTTTGTTGTTTTGATCCCATATTTGCATCAGTTTTGAATTTGAATCAACAACTTGAAAATTGTAAAAGAAGACAAGAAAATAGAATAACCATGACAGAAATTCATTGTTGCAGTTTGAAATTGTCATCATTGCAATCATTAAAAATGGTCTGTGGGGCATCTTTTGGGGCCCAACAAGTAGATTAGAATTGGGTACCTGATTAGTAAAAAATTGGGCCCGATTATAAATTGGGCACCTAGGTGCCCAATTTGATTAATGGCTAAATCCAAATCAGGCACCCAATTTTTGAATTGCAAATCGGGTGCCTGATTCTAGTGACATGGGCAGGAATTTGGCATGGGCACAAATTTGCATGGGGTTTTGCCTTGGGGAAAGGCATGGCATAGGCTTGGTCCCACCAAGCCTATGCTTTTATGAACCGATTTTTTACTAAGGCATTTAATTGACAATTTCAGGGATTGTCATAATTTTTATATGGTTGTCCCCATTGAACTTTTTGACAAAACAAAAAGCCATTATAGGTCTTATTATTCTGATTTAAAAAATGTAAATTTTATAGTGTTATGAGTTCATTTGCTATTTTTCCATTATTTATTAATCAAAAGTATCTCTTAAACATTAAATAATGACATTCACTAAAACTTTAATAACTTTTTAAATTTTTCATATTTTGTAAATTAATTTACATGTCATCAATCCTCACACAATTATTTTAAAGTTAAAAAAAATCTAAATTTTTTTTTGGATTAAATTATGGCATCTGTACATGGCAGGTTTTAGAAATTAGCTTAATTGTCAATTAAAAATTAATTTAAAAAATATTCATTAAAAAATTCAATAAAATTATTCTCATCAATCTTTGGTGTGTCAGGTAACTTTGTTTAAAAGGATTCACAAAAATTCATTTAGTTGTGTCAAATTATGGTGTATGTACATGAGCGTGGTATGGTCCTGAAACAAGCATTTTGAAAAAGTGGTTTTTAAAGATCAATACCAAAAAAATTATCTATCATATAGGTATACAAATAAATTACATATTCAAAAAGAAGATCCCAAGCACTACAATTTTTATTTTTGAAATTTTTTTATATTTAATCTCTAAATGGCTCAAATTTTGGCATCAATTGACAATATATTTCAAAAATGGGAAAAACACTTCCACTTTTTTGCCAAAAGTGAAACACAACATCTTGCACTGACCCTCATCATTATCTTCGTCTTCTTTTTCTGCCCCCTCATTGAATTTCTCCTTGAATTTCTTAACCATTTTATTCTTCTTTCTTATAACTAAGGAAATCTTTAAATCCATTGTAATTTTAGATTTAGCCACATCATAATTTCCAAAGGTTGTAGCGTTATTATCTATTTCTTCTACAAGTAGTGTTATAATAGCTGTAGAGGCTTCATCCACATTAAACTCATAGCCTAGTGGTCTTAACCATCTCACTCTTGGGACTGCAGCCTGTACATATGTGAAATCAATGTCAACTAGAAAGAAAACATGATTGAAATGTTTCTCAACTAGTGAAATTGGTATCCTCAGTCTTTTCTTCATTGATTGCTTAAAATCTTCAAAGTAGCTAGTCATTACAGACTCAAAATTTTCTTGAAGTTGCATAATAAATTCACCTATTTTCACTGCAATAGATTTGTTTGTCTTCCATGCAACTTTACCAAAAGTAGGGAATGTATTTTGTACATTGAAGAATATGCATACAAGAATTGAACCAAATTTGCATTGGGCACTCTTGGTTTTTATTATTGCTCCCAAATTTTTTGATAATTGTTGCAACTGCTACTCGGCAAGGTCATAAGTATGATCCTTCTTAACTATCTTATAGCCTATGTCAACAACAATACAAGGTACATTGTTGAGCCTACTAGATTGATAGAAATTGTGTGTTATAATCCTCACTACAAAAGCAATTAGGAGATCTAAGATAGTGTCAATTGTTATTCCTCTTTTGTTCCACATTGCCCCTATATTCTTCTCACTAACTTATTTTTCTTCACTCATCATGGTTTTAGGTCAGTCAAGGGTTGGATACCCTATTACTTTGTGTGTAATATTTTTTGTGATCTTCACTTGTCCATTTTCGAACCATACAGAATTATCATGAATTCTGCTTAGAACTATCTTTATCCATTCTATTTTGAAGATGTTGGGGAAATCTAAGGCATGGGTTAACCCTTTTTTCTCTACAATTTTGAATTCATCTTTCAATGCTCTATTTTTACATAATTTCCCATAGGTTTCTCTAATCTCCATGTCACCTATGCTACCCACCTTGCATGTGTAGCAATATCTCACATCTCAAATCATTAAAACTTGTGGTGGTATCATCGATAACATACTAGATGGATCTTGCTTGTAAGCAATATCAAGAATAGCTCTAAAATTTGGTGGTTTGATCTCATTGCTTATCAATTATACATTCAAAATTTCCTTACCCTCTTTAACCTTAGGAGCTAAAGAACTAGATGCCATTACGAAAACCTAGGGTTTGCAAAATTCAAACTACATAGCTCGACACATGATAAATACCTTTTGTAAATCTACTAAGATGGTGTCGAGCAACTATTGAATCCTATTTGCAAATGCTTGGAATGATCTCTTCAATTTTCCTTTCACTCTTTATGCTCTTCTTCAAATTTGATTGATGTCAAATGAGTAGAAATTGATCATATATAGACCTTAAAACCTCGCATTTAATGCTCAATGCTTACACAACTATAAGCCCATTTTTATTAGAAATTTCAACTCACTTGGCTTCCATGAGTTTTCCTTTATGCTTGGCAACCACTACGTGCTCAGTCAACACTATCACTTACAACTTGACATCAACTAACATTTCACTCGATAGTTAAAGTGAAACTCCTCATGCTTGACAGTAAAATGAAAACTGACAGAACTTAAAGATTTCTTCTAGGATATAACCAACACCTTGCATCTTTCTTCATGAATATATAATCTTTTTAGAACTAAATATTTGGAATTGATGTATAGTATGTCTTTTAAATATCAGTCCCACACATACCTCTTGATTGCTTAATTGGAGGTGGTGTGATCACCTGACCCATTGGGTGAAATGATCCCATCTGAACTTGATGTGATGTAATTTTCCTTTCTCTTCCATGTCTTGTTCATCTCATCTCTGACATTTTAACATTTGTCTTTCCTTTGCCTTTGTTGAACTCATTGCTCGGTGCCTTTGACCTTGTTAGACAATTTCTACTTATGTTACTAGTCTTTAAATAGCTAAAACATGTAGTTTGACTCAACCATCTTTTGTAGTCACTTCTGAAATGTGTTCTTATGCAATCCTTACCAACATGTTCATACTCTTGACAATAGTGACAACTATACCTAGTGTTATAATCCTAATTATAAGAGTTGCAATTGTGCTTTACCTTTATTTGCTTATTTGATGACCGTTTAGCCTTGGATCTACACTCATATTCTCTATGTCCATACTTCTAACAATTATAACATTATCCTTCAAATCTTTGTGTGCTTATGGTCTTGGTTCTACATTTATATGCCTAATGTCCTTGTTTTTTGCATTTGTGGCAATGACCCATGAACTTCTACTTAGGATTCTGATTTGCAGTCTTGCTCCTACAAACATTGGTAGTATGACCTATCTTACCACAATTATGCCAAGTAGGTTTGGAGTTCTTACCTTTGTTACTTCTGTCTTCACCACTTTTGGATGATTCTCCTTCTTCAATACTAGTGTAACACAATCCAAAAGTATCACTGTTGGATCTAGGAGATCTCATCAATTTCTCAAAATACTTGATGACTTCACTAGGTTTGTTGAAACTTTCAACAAACTATTTTTCTCTTTTCAGATCATTTCTCAGTTGTTCATTCTACAAATTCAATGTTGTGATCTCAATATCCTTTCCATTCAGTTCATGATTTGCAATAATCATTTGACTCAATGTTTCCAATTGCATGTTAGCAATCTTATTTACCTCTAGTGTTCTTCTTCCAGTCTATTGGTCAATATCCTTTTGTCATCTTCAATCATGACTTTGTCCTCTTTAGCTTCATTTTTTTGCTTAGTTACCTCACACAACAATACTGATTGGACTTCTTATTCCCTCTTGAGATTTCTGACCTCTTCAATTAGAGATCCATTCTTTTCCATTAGATTTGTAGCTGCTACATCAAATCATTGGTGTTTCCATCTACAAACAATTCAGTAGTGTCAATCTCTTGGTAATGTGTGTCATTCTCTTCAATAGCTATTTCCTTCCTTCTCTTCAGTAATCACTTTAACTCATTTCTTGCTTCATTTAGCTGATGTAGGGCAAGTTGTATTTCAATTTTCCTAGTTCTAAATAGTTTTTTTGAACTTGTAGACTTCCATCTCCAAGATCTTTCCTCAGAGTTGCAAAGCTTTACCTTTAGATAACTCAGCTCTGATACCAATTGTTGGAAATACAATAGGAAAGTAAACTCTAGGGGGTGGTGATGATAATTAGCACTTAAAACTTTCAACTTCAAAATCATTCACCACACATCTATCTCACAATCTATATATATAAATTGAAATACCAAATTAAGCATATACATCCATAGCATGAAAGTAAAAAAATTCAACACATGTATGAAACAAGATATTTGGTTACCCAAAAACCCTTCAAGGTGTTGGCACTCAAAATTGCAACCCTGATTTTGAGCACTGTTGAGAATTTAAGCCCTATGAAAGCTTTTTGATGCCTATGTACTCGCCTGCCAGTCTGAAGCCTAAAAGGTGTTTAATGTTCTAACACCCTATATTCAACCTATCTAAGTGTTACATGAAGTTAAATCATCATTCTGAGTCATTTGGCGAAGTCTTGCTTTCAAAAATTGTCAATCTTGCATTTTCTGCCCTAGTGTCAAATAGCGACAAGAGGCTGTGTTTGCCAGTGAATATCTTGTACCCATAAATGTTTCATGACTTGACACTTTGGGAGTATCTAGTGTCCATATCTAAGAACCTATGTGTCAGATTTTGAGTCATTTTGAGTCCGTTTGACTAGGTTTTGAATCCCTCAAAGTTGGTCAGTTATTGTTTTCATGCTTTTGCACTTTGCACCTAATTCTGGGAAGCCCTGTTTGACGCACTATAACTTTGACCCAGTTGACCAGAATGCTAAAATTCCTTTTGCGTTACATTATAAACATCACAAACTTGTTATGTTCTAAGTTTCAGCTTATGAAGAATCCGTTTGATCAATTTTCAAATGCGATTCCAAATGCAATTAATAACTTTTTACTGGTGTCAGTATTTGCAGATCGATTAGTAGCCTTGTTCGGGACATCATATCTCCTGGTCCGTGATAGGTGAAATCGAATGGATTGTACCCCTGTGTTGTCCTCTGAAAATTCTACAAGTCTATCACTTTTCAAGTCTTGAAAAATTCAACTTCACACTTTTCCAGGGTCATTCTATTCATAAAATATGATATTTTACTGATGTCCACTGTCTTGTAAATCTGATAGCCAAATTCAAATGCTTGCCAAATTCAACCTGTGATTCGTCATGAGCTCAAATCACACAATCATATTCTCCTCACGACAAAGTACTAATGCCCTAGTTTTTAGAATCTCACATACCCATTTGCCCAGTTTTCGGATCTCAAACCAAACGTACTTTTCAGTTTTCTAACATGTTTATCTGCAGGTGAATTTAAGTTGGCAAATTCGAGGGTCAATATCTTTTGACCCTGATGTCGTCATGCAACGAGATCCAGCAGGCCTATTGAACATGTCAGAAAGAACAGAGATCCTAAGTTTCAGAGCCCGGTCAGGTGTTTGAGTCAGTTTTTAAGGCCAGTCAAAGGACCTCTTGGCACAAAAGTGATAGCTAGCAGAAAGTGATAAAATGAGTTTTAAGGATCAATTTATGCTTGAATTCAATACCAGTCAGTATTAGATGTTCAACTGATCAATTTTCCAGCTCAAGTGTCCGAAAACGAAATTTTTTTAGTCGGACCCACCTTGGGGCCTGACTAATGCCATCAGATTGACATAAACTATGTGAAGTTTTGATGATGTTCTAAAAAGAAGATTATAATGATGATGATTTGTAAAAACAGAGTGATTGTGCACTAATCATCATTTAGAAATCAGAATATTCTATGAGAAAATAAGGAGCAGTGTTCTCAGATAAGTGAGAACTAAGTCAAAAGAAATGGATAGCTTTATTCATTTCGTATCACAGGAACAAGTCCACGCAAGTAAAAGAGAACATACCTCATGCAAAAGGAAAGTGGAAGCTTTAGCTGTTTGCCTAGCACTGTTAAATGGTAGGCTCGAGGGTTAAATATAATTGATTCTACATGCATTTCAATGAACATTTTAATTTCTTGTCAAAGTTGAGAAGGGAGACGTTTTCAAAAGGAGATCTCATGTGGCCAAATACAAGTTTGAACTCGTAGTCAACAGCAAAAAGCACAGGGCAGGGCCAATCAATAAAAGCAAGCTCACATAGAATGTTGGAGTAAAGAAGTCATTTGATCTGACTAAAGAGAGAAAATACCAGGTTTCTAAAAGAGGAGGGAGTGAAGCTAGATCACAAGATAGTGGTAGGGCTTCCAAAGACTCAGGTTGGAATCCTACAAGTAATAACTTTGTAGTTCATGTTACAAGACCAGACAAAGTTGAAGAGAAAAGAAAATTTTTTCTAATCATTATGATGGAGCAGGAAATTATGGAAGCTGTTAATCAGAATCCTGTTGTGATTATATGTGGGGAGACTGGATGCGATAAAACTACTCAAGTTCCACAGTTCCTATTTGAAGCTAGATTTGGTCCAAGCAAAAATTGTAGGTAGGGAGCAGGGTGTTGACCTTGCAAAGGAGGCAGTAGCAAGTAAAGAAGGCGTTTCGTTTTAAACAGTAGAAAGACGCTTACAAAGCAAAACCACATAGGTTAAACACGATCCACGCCAATGCATTCAAAGGCCCACGTTTTTGATTGAATGAAGAAGATCCGGCTAACAAAGATCAAAACAGAGGATGGCATTTCTGAGAGTATCCTCCGCAATGCAAAGAACACCCTGCACAAGCAAAATAAAGAATCCACATTTTTTTAAAAAAACAAAGCCCACGGCAGAGGAAATAGACAAGGGAGTGCAGTGAGTTTGGGCGCTGCATAGCGAAGAAGGCATCCACAATGTGATAAAAACATGCCAAGATAGAAGCGTTTCCAAAGGCAATCTCCACGCCTTGTTAAAGAATGACCACGCAAGTTTAGGACCCAATCAACGCAGTCATACAAGAAGCAAGTCACTTTGGTGGGGGGTTAAATCGTTGGTCGAAGGCTAAGTGCAGGGTTTGAAAGAAACTTTGAGGCTTTTGTCCCACATTTTCTAAGTGAGGGAATTATTTAATGTTCAAATACGTTTTAGCTCCACAAAAAGTAAATGAAAAGTGATGGCCTTTCAAAGGCATAGCACGCCTCACTGTGGATAGCATGGACGTGAAAGCCAGCTGGCGGGTCGTTAGCCGGATCCGAGCAAAGTGTAATTTTTAACCGGAGTACAAGCAAGCAAGATGATGAGGTGCAAGATTGTGCCAACTGTCCAAATCGAACGGTGAGCGCAATCTCGCATTTCAGAGATGCACACCTGTTAAATAATGCAGGATTGCACCCGGGTGCCATGTGGTAGTGGGCCTAGGTTGCAGTTGAATAGTGGTAGCTCAAGAATGGGACCGTCAAATTTTGCCATGTGGCGAGATCCGACTGTTGGCACTTCTCCGCAAAATGGAGTTGCACAGACGTTAAATAATATGAGGAAGCAGATTGTTTACACGTGGCACTAGGTCCCAGGAGTGATGAGGTGGACAGTGAGGCATCAGCCAACCAATCATAGGCCGGATCCGAGCAAAGTGTAATTTTAAATCGGAGTACAAGCACAATGATGTGGCGAGAGGTGCAAGATTGTGCCAACTGTCCAGATCGAACGGTGAGCGCAATCTCGCATTTCAGAGATGCACACCCGTTAAATAATGCAGGATTGCACCCGGGTGCCATGTGGCAGTGGGCCTAGGTCGCAGTTGAATAGTGGTAGCTCAAGAATGGGACCGTCAGATTTCGCCACGTGGCGAGATCCGACAGTTGGCACTTCCCCGCAAAATGGAGTTGCACAGACGTTAAATAATGCAAGGAAGCAGATTTTTTACACGTGGCACTAGGTCCTAGGAGTGATGAGGTGGACAGTGAGGCATCAGCCAACCAATCATAGGCCGCCACATGGCGACAAGTTGGTCAAAATTCGTTGACTCGGATTGAAGAAGAGGGCTAATTTAAAAAGTTTGAAAAAATAAATCTTTTAATGTTTTCTCTCAAAAATGCACGTCATTTTTTAAAAAATTCAAATGGGGTTTTAATTCTAATGTTAAGAAATTAGATTATTTTAATTTTTTTTTTTGGATTTTTAAAATTCAAAAATGAGTTGCAGACTTGAGCATTTCTAGCAGACGATTCTTTTTCAAACCAACTTTTGAGGGGTTTTCGAAAAGCAAAATAGGCAATGTTATATACCGCCGGAATCGGGAAAAGATGAGCTATCCATTTCTAGAGTCAGATTTTGCACAGGTAGCAATGTATTCCTGCTACAAGGGGCTTTGTCCCAGGTTTCCAGATTGCAACCGATTTCAGGTATCAGAGTTCAAAATTGATTTCTACCATGGAAATGACTTGAATATCATTAAAAGGCAATGGAAATGCAGTTAGGGTCAAATTTTTTCAGATTTACTCAGTAAAAACTCATTTTCACTAGCATTTTCATGGGGCAATCAGATATTTTGGTGACCCAAAGAGTTTTTCATCATTAAGCAGAGATGTTTTGCAAATCAATTGTAGATAATGATGAAACAAGATCAGATCAAAATGGGAGATGGAAGGAAGAAATTATTCAGTTACAGAGGATTGCATTTCAAATGGACACTTGTTGCTTGAAGATCAGGTTTGAGATTCTTTCCTTTGCTATATATTTCTATTTTTCATTCTTTCTAGGGGTTCCAGTTTTCTTGTGACTGAGAAACCAGTAGTTTCCAGTTCTAGGAAGAAAATTTGCACATTACTGTGAGACCATGTTCTGGTTCCAGTTTTGATGTTTTTCCTTGACTGTGATACCATACTTCAACATATTTCTCTCATGTGAACAGCAAGTGTAAAGATAATACAGATAGTTCTGAGATGTTAGGTTGTTTCATGTTTTAATTTCATGCACCTGAATGTATATTTTCAAGGAAATAAATACATATGAACAACAATTTCACTAGTTTCATTCTGGTTCTTGTATCATGTCTCAGTAATCTATAATCTTGTGTGGTCTTGGAACAAAGAGTTGAGATCCATTTGCTTCCCCTTCAGGTTGTATGTCTGATATATCTTGTTGTTGGAACAAAGTGCTAAGTAAATGCTTGATGTGTTTGATAGGATTGTTGGTTATCTTTAGAAGGATATTTCATAAGAATGAGATCTCAATGAACACTGATGTCTGAATCACAAGGTGATTAGATAGATCTGACGTCTGGGTATACAGAATATGTCCTGATGTATGTTTTCAATTCATGGAATTACCCAATGGATTAGGCACTGATCATGTGTAGGATCAATTTGTTCTCATTGCTGCATGTTTGAGGATTTGTTGAAAATCAACATCATTAATCAAACGCTTGTCCTTTTCATGTTGAAGAGCTATAATAGAATGCCCTCACTCAGCTTCTGCGATTCCTAGATCTGCATTTAGCTACTGTAGATTGATGTTATTTCATGAGTTATCAGGAGAAATATGGGTTTTATCTGCTTCATATTAGATTTAGTGTATGCTTTGACAACTGGTACCACATAAAGAATCTATAGGTCTACCCGCCTAGGTTTTGCAAAGCCTGAAGAAGAAGAAGGGTCAAGCCTTATAGTTGGCCTGGTGTCTGAATGAGCATGTTGAAAATGGGAGTTAGTTTCCCTTAGATGTGTCACTTTCTCATCAGGGTAATTGGAAACGGGTAACGTTTTCAAACACCAACACAAGGAGAAGGTAAAAATCGGGTGGGGATGACACCCACAAATCTCCACTATTTTAATAATAAAGTGTATTTAATGAAGGTTGCAATATTTTGATCATGAAACATGATCTACCCTGAAAGGTCTTCCTTGTTAAAGACTTACTAGATTGTTAGATCTTACCCTATTAAAGGATTTCAAAACCCTGTTAGAAGCATGCCTGGTAAAAGGACTTTAATGTATAATGAAGTAAGCACCTTGTTAAAGGATTTACAATAGCTTGTTAAGACTACTTTGTTAAGAGATTTAACGGATTCAACTGTTAGAATGTCTCATCAATGATCGTACAACTAGCACTCTATTGCTTGATGCTAGATCACATCTTTCCAAGATGTGTACTTGATCCTTCCTGATTAGATGTATCTCTATTGTCTTCTAATTCCTTTCCTCTATTCTCCTCTAATTGATTTTGCAATGTATCTCAAATCACAACTCCCTAGTGACCACGAATGCTATGTTTGTGCATGCAAGCTTCTCTTTTTTCTCCTTTTATATTCATAAGAAGTTTAGGGTTGGTCCTCCTTAAGAAGACCTAGGTGACTTAGGGTTGGGTATGAATCAACGATTGTGATTCACCCATATTTCCACTTAATCCTTCCATTTTTATGATTGGATGCATGTAATCATAGGGATTCACAATTAAGATTCATCCTTATCACCTAAGATCATAAAACAATCCTTAGGTTAGCTAAAAAATAGTTTATATACAAGTTTGTGTCATTACAGATAACTATATCAACACTATATAACTCAGCACTTGAAGTCCCTGATGATTAGCATCAATTGCAACTTCAATGTTGTAACTTGGCCTTTGAATGACTCAGCATCCATTGATCACTCGACATCTGAATAAATCGGCACATACTATCTACTCGACACTTGAGTGACTCGTCACTTACTAGTTACTTGGCACATACTAAATATCCCTCACTCGGCATATACTATCTGACAACTTATGCTCGACATGTATTACTTGTTTGGCATGAACTAAGTAAATGACTTAAGTATATTGTCACTCATATATCAAAACCAATCTGAGATTAACATAGTGTTGGCCCCATTTCTAGAATTAGAAGCTATATAGTTAGAGGTAATGAGATTGTGTAGAAATAAAATGTAGAGCTTGTTGGGAAACACCTTGAATATTTTCGAGAGTAATAGGAAACAATTGTAGCACTCATAACTCTATGCTCCTTGAGTACACTATGTGGATAATGGTCATTGACCTTTTTATTGTTAATTTTTTGTTAGCTTCAATACCATTGATGGAGTTGTCTTCTTGTTTTTGTCCAACTATTATTGTACTACAATTTAACCATTGCTAAGTTGTAATTCTATTGTTTTGTTTTCTTTATCTAATAAAATAAAAAAGGCCCTTCAATATCCTTCTTTAAAACTTTAGTCAAACAATTAATTTTAATTTGATCATCCATTAGAATTTACAACTAATTTTATTTGCTAATTTTAGTTCATGACAAAACTAATGAAAATATTAACCAAAATACTCATTATCAACAATTAACAAGTACTTCACTAAAAACCACTTTAGATTAAAAGATAATTAAAAAATAATGTTTAAAAATGATATCATCTAAATAGCAAACTAAAGTGTATATCTTACCAAGGGAGAAAATATTTTTTCAATCTCTCATTATATTATACATCATGTTCAATTGGCTATTTAGCCACTACCTTTAAAAATAACTTCTTCGTTGATTAATGGAAAAATATTTATGAACTCTTTTGTACTTACCTCTCTTTGGGAGAGGTAGAAGGGAAATAATTATGTTATAGAACCATATGCACCCTAGATTGCACCTAGTTTTGGTGGAATCTAAAGCTCGACTATAAACCTACTTGTAAAATTCATATCTTAAATGGTCATGTTTAGTGTTTCCTTGTCTATTTTAAATCCTCAAAATGGATTCAACATAGTTCTCATTGACACTTGGAATAATAGACATATCTACAAATGAGGTTTTTAATACTCTGAAATGTGTTTACAAGGTGTTTGTTCAACATTGGATATGAACAACCCACAAGTTGTGTCTATTGGTTGAGACATTGAATCTTCCATGTGAATGACCTAGATGAACAAATCCAATTGGGCCTAGACACAAAAATTTAGCTCCCCCAAAGAGGCCATCCAATTGAGTTTGCAATATTTTTGTAAACAAAGTCAAGTCACCCCTATTGGGGTGACTTGTGCATGTCATCATATGGTGTTTGTTCACCATATGGTGAAACATTGTGTGAGTACGGTGAAACATGTCAGCCCACAGTACAGTGAAAGGTATGTCCTACAACGAGGTACTATGAGTCCTAACATAGGCATACAGTAAAGTTAGTAAGCATGTGGCACAATAGTCACAATGAAGTCGTACATGAAGCTGACAACCAACTCTAGTATGTTGAAGTAGGTACTTGGAAATTGATATGCTAAGGTTATTACTAGTATGAGTACAAGTATTGGGGTACGAGGAGTATGTGTATGGAGAGTACAAGTACGACAAAAATAGTACAATGAAGTGGTATGGTGAGGCTGGTACGGTAGTGCCAAGTACGTATGATGCCAAGTATGTGCCTTCAATATAGTGCTAGTTTTAACATGATGATGAAGGGTGATGTATGTGGAGTAGTGTTTGTTGTGACTGACAGTTGGGCTAATGGAAGTAGTTAGACCATTTTGTAATGTGATGGTTGATATACTGAATTCTATAACGAGTTGAAGAGTGTATAAATGTTTGCAAAATTCATTAGGAATGGTAGGCTATGTAGGTTGAAATGGTGAAAGTCAGGTCAATTATAACAATTTGAGCTTGTGAGACTATGAAAATCCATTATGATTGTATGTAACTTTGTTAGAGGCTCTCGGGTTTGTTGGTGGTGGATTTTTCCTGAAAGGGTTTCCCTCATAAATTTGGTCTCTTGTGTATCTTGTGTGCATGGTATTTTCATATTCTCATTTTCTTGCACATTTCTATATTTAGATTTATTTATTCTTATTTACCCTGCAAGGTTGGTGTCGGCAAGGCATTTTGGCACTATAGCTTTCCTAACAAGTGGTATCAAAGCTAGACAAGTTTCTTGTTATCCTTGGTGGTAGGGTTGGGCATTTGTGTCAATTTGGTTTCAGTGGGAGTTTGCAAAGTGTTTATCTCGAAATTGAGATGGCAAGAATAGACATTGAAAAGTTCAATGGCACAAACTTTGAGTTGTAGAAACTTGAAGATATATTGGTTGATTGAGATTTATGGATTTTCGTGTTTGGCAACAAGCTTTCAAGCATGAAACACGAAAATTGGGATCTAGCATATCGAAAGGCTAGAGGACTGATAAGGTTGAGCCTTGCAGATTTTTTTGAAAATCCATGAAGAGAAAATTGCATGCTCTTTGTGGAAGAAGTTGAGAGATATTTATCAAGGAAAATCCTTGGTAAACAAGCTCTTCCTGAGAAAGAAGTTGTACACTTTGAAGATGGATGAAGAAGCGAATGTGGCATATCATCTAAATGCATTTAGCATGGTGATTGTACAACTAACATTTGTTGGCATATCTATTGATGAAGAGAAATGTTGCATGTTGTTGTTGAGTTTGTTGCTTGATTCATGGGAACACCGTGTGATGACCATTGAAAGTACTACCACCCAGTTTAAAATGGATGAAATAGTTGTCCCACTTCTATCAAAGAAGATGCAAAGGAAATCTTCAAAGGTGGCTAAAGAGGCTCTTGTTGTAGGAGATAGATTGAAGGATGTAAATTCTTAGTATTTTGGAAAGAAGTCCAAAGTGAAATATTGGAATTGTAGGCAAGCTAGTCATATCTGAAAGGATTGTAAGAGAAGAAGAAGAAGAAAATGAAGAGTTCTTCTAATTCTAAGTCTTCTTAGAGTGTTGATGAAGACATTAATAGTGTTTCTTTGGCTAATAGGTCATTTGATGATGATTGGTTAGAATAATTCAATCTTCATGTGGAAGATGTTTGTCATGATACCATGTGTGACTTGACACCACTGTACACTAGAAGTTTTTCGCAGTGACGTAGATGTCATATGTGACTCGACAACACAATTTAGTGGGAATTGTTGGCAATGATGTAGGTTCTTTTGTTAGCGAATGATTTTCATCAATATTGCAGATGTTGGAAGGTGTAAATCCTGATAAGGAATTTTTCACATTCGTTGAATTACTACTTGGAGATGTTTATCTTCATGTGATTAAAGATGATGACATCTTGAGGACTAAATAGGGTCTTTGATAAAGGTGCTCATGGATACTTAGAGATAGAGATGGTGTTGTTTTCTCTTGTGATTGGAGTTGGGTTTGTTGGCATGGTCAATGGTTTTAGCAAGAAGTGCACGAGGCATTCACCTAATATAGACTTGAGAAAGTATGGTACATGGTTGATGTATTGTTGATGTTCTTGATGCTACAATTTTGTTGTTGCACTTATATGTGATGTTGTTAAATGGATTCATATTAGATAGACACTACCTTTTCCATGGAGTGTCTTCGTGTATATGTGGTACATATTGCTTTGAGGCTCAAGACTCTATGTTATAGGTTGTATATGTTGTTGATTTTAAACTCATGTACTTTGCCAAGTGGGAGATTGTTGGGTGACTTGTACAAGTCATTGTATGGTGGTTTCTCACAGTACGGTGAAACACTATGCGAGTATGTTGAAACATGTGAATCCACTTTACAATGAAAGGTACACCTGGCAGCGAGGTATGGCGAGTACCAACACAAGCGGATGGTGAAGTCGGTACACATGAGGCATAATCATCACAATGAAGTCGTACACGAAGCTGACAACCAACTTTAGTACATTGAAGTAAGTATGGTGCCAGTGCCAAATATGATGTCAAGTATTTGCCTTTAGTACAATGCTAGTTTTGACATGATGAAGAAGGGTGATGCTTGTGGAGTAGTGCCTGCAGTGGCACACAATTCTATTGTGGCTGAAAATTGGGCTAATGGAAGTTGGTAGACCGTTTTGTAATGTGATGGTTGATATACCGAATTCCATAACGAATTACAAATTGTATAAATGTCTATGGAATTCATTAGGATTGGCAAGTTATGTAGACAATCTGAGCTTGTAAGCCTGTGAAAAATTCGTTGTGATTGTATGTAACTTTGTTTACTGTAATACAAAGAGGCACTCAAGTTTTTCGATGGTGGGTTTTTCCTGAAAGGATTTCCCATGTAAATTTGGTCTCTTGTGTATCTTTTGTGCATGCTATTTTCATATTCTCGATTTCTTGCACATTTTTGTATTTAGATTTACTTTTTCTTATCTCCCTACAAAGTTGGCATCAGAAAGGCATTTCTGCATCGTAGCTTTCCTAACAACCCCAATAAAAGAGGGTTGAGGGCCTTTGGATAATGGTACCAGGAGCTAGCACTTCATGCCTATTGTCAAATCAATTGAGAACTTGTCTAATGTTTGAAGTCCTAGCACTTCTCTCACCTCAACCTAATGGTTGGGAGCCCAAAAGTTGTCGGCCTATCAGCCAAATGCTCTTCCATGGTTGAGTGCTTACATGTGACGAGTGTTTTGATTTTCCTGTCAATTCAAAGCATACATTCCCTGCAACTCAAAAAGCCCTTCATTGTGATATAGCCTTAAAGTTTCCAAAATAAAGTGTTCTCTCAATGAGAAAAAAGGAAGAATCCCAGTGCGACAAGAAGCATTCTATAAAGAAACATGGTGCAGAGCCCTAAGTTATTTGGTTCAAAACACCCTTCTTAGACTTAGAATGATTAAAACAATCACAATTTTATCTTAGACAAGATGAGGCCCTACAAGGTAGACCATTCCCACAACTTCCCTTTGTATTTGGTTACAAGGACCAAACAAGGAACATAAGTATTTAAGGCTTTATTGGACCTTTTAGGGTGGAATCCAATCCCCACTCACTAGAAACAACTCAAATAATCAAATTTTGCAACTTCACAATCCTTTTCCCAAGTTTATGGCACAATCGACAATTTTGTCCTACTAGGAGGGCTACAAGGAAAATTATTAGCAAGTTGATCTCTAGGGCTTCCAAGGGCTTGACCAAATCCAAATACAAGTTCAACAAGACCCTAACAACTACCCTCAAGTATCCCCAAAGGGAGAACACTAGACCAATCTTCCAACTCCACTTTTCCTCAAGATTGCCAATTAGGACCTAGGCCTAAATAGGGTTGATTAACAAAGGAAGTACCCCAACTACAACCTCCTAGACACCATCAACACTTGGAACATGTCACAAACCATGAAGAAGTCTTAAGTCTCTGATTTCAACACCAGACTCCACCCCCAACTTATTCCATACACTCAAATGCACACTTCAGGATAGTCACATAGAGATACCTGGCCTAGGGTTTTGTGGATTTCTCCCATGGCCTACATTGCCACAGTATGAAACCAAAAGAATCTTAAAATACATCCCCATACCTTGCAAATCACTAAGAATTAGATTTTTCCCATGGTGGACTTGCAAGATATGGCAAATTTTCCATTGAAACCCTAGGTGTGGCCTTTAATGCAACAACCAACACAAAAATGATGATAACTTGTTTGATATGATTGATGAGGCCTTCAAACCAAAATCATTAGAGAGGTGATTCAACCCTTTATCCAACCATGTTAAACTTTTACAATTACCAGACTATAGAGATCCGTACAACACCAAAAACCAGTCAAATTGCTTCAAAAATTCAATTTCTTTTATTGCAACAATGTTTTCTCCGTACAACCTATTCTCCAATGTGTCTTGGGACTTCGTTTCCATCACCATATGACAGATCCCAGCAGATCCTGCAACCACAAAGTGGTTTGGATCAGTTTTTGCAATTAGTGCAACAAAACTTGCAAAATTGCAAAAGTTGCTAATTTGCAACTTGACAACTTTTTCCAAAAAGCTATCAAGAGAAAAATGCCGATCAAGAATTGATTCAATGATGCTAAAACAAACTTAAAACCTTATTAAGGTCTCCTTACACCTATTCTCCTATTCCTAGGATGAAAATGCAAGAAAATGCTCTTTTTAACCAAGGTGGATGACAAGGTTTATATTTGCACCTTGTGTCCCTTGGTCTCACAAATTGGACTTATTACATAGATGAAAAGGAGAGTTTTTGATGTCCTATTGCTTCGATGGAGATGTTTTAGAGTGTGCTCCTGCACCAAAACGTTTAAGTTTGTGATTACAGATTTGAATTAATCTTGTTTGTATCCATTTAGTGTACTTTCCAATCTCTGCTACAAAATAGACATAAAATGCATTTATTGTATTACCAAACTTCTGTCGATTATGAAAGCATTGGAAGGAATCGGTATTCATACATAGAGGAACTAAGGCTAAGAGACCTTCCTCCAACTAACAATTTTTTACATAAATTACAGCAAAAGACACAGATATATCTAGATGTCCCTTTGTATACCTTATAGGTGGCAGAGCCTAAGAACACGTCCATGCTTAAATATTACTGTTATCTCGGAACGAGATAAAAGACTCAAAAGCTTTGATTTGATACAAGATAAAGAAAAGAAAACAACAGGACCACAACTTAGCAATAGTTAAATTGCAGTACAATATTAGTTGAACAGAAAAACTAAGAAGACAAGCCGATCAATGCTATGGAAGGTACAAAAAACCAACAAAAAGGTCGACGGCCATGAACGGCATAGTATACTTAAAGAGCTTAGAGTTATTGAGAGCTACAATTATTTCCCATTCCGAGAGAAAAGCCTTGTTTTCCATGGATGGGACTCCCACTTCGCTTTTCAATGTGCAGATGATCACATTGAAGTTTAAAATTCTGTAAGCAAGAGAAGTTAGATTCTTTACTTGATAAATCAGAATGGGCTTGTTTTTCTGAAGATTTTTAAACCAAAATTTAAATATGGGGACCCGGAGGATTGCAGTGCCTGCCAAGATATTTAATAATTTTGCCAATGGCATCAGTCATATGGGGACTTCGAATTTAAAACTTCTATTTCTATTAACAAGTAATTTTAACATAGTATCCTAAAGGGTACAACCACAGCAGAAAAATTGTTACCATGAACCCCTCTAGTTTCCAGCAGCACTTGATGAGAAAGAATAGAAGCCTCCTCTCCATAGCACCATTGCCTGTCTGATCCCAATTACATCATTATCAAAACGAGCTACACTAAGAGCTACGAACCAAAGAAACAGAATCTATTTTATATTTCTTGGTGCATGAATACAATGTGCACACCTTATAAACTTTTCATGTAAATTGGTCTTGGAGATGTTCTACATTATGGTGGCACTGGCTCAAACCTTGTATAATTAATGGATGGTTGTCAAACGACATGTACCAAAAAGCTCCGGATATGGGAAGCGTTTTGCTACCACTTACAAACACACCTCCCTTCAATCATGTAGGGCAAAGCGTGTATCAGGTACATACCCTGTTGCTCTCAACAACTGGTGTAACTCTTCCAACATTGCATAGATTTTCTCTGTTTCAGGGTGCGAGACATCTCCTACAAGAAATTGATGAATTCCTTCCTTGATCTCAATCCAGCTGCACCCTGGGGTTTTTTTCACTCCCCTCTCTTTCATCATCACTCTTATGTTTCTGGCTTCATCCAATCTACCACTCTCAGCATAGATATTTGACAAGAGTATATAGTTCCCAGAATTGAGAGGCTCCAATTTAAAAAGCTGTTCTGCTGCATATTCTCCTAGCTCTATATTGTGATAAACTCTGCAGGCACCAAGCAATGCCCCCCATACACCAGCACCCGGTTCGATTGGCATCCTTTTGATCAGTTCACATGCCTCATCCAGTTGATGGGCACGGCTAAGGAGATCCACCATGCACGCATAATGCTCTACCCATGGTTGCAGAGAAAACTCTTGAATCATGGAATGAAAGTAGCGCCAGCCTTCATCCACCAAGCCCGCGTGACTGCAGGCAGAGAGAACGCCCACAAACGTGATGTGGTTTGGTTTGATGTCTTCTTGGAGCATTTTCTCGAAAAGTATGAGGGAATCCTTCCCCCGCCCATGCATTCCATGAGCTGCAACTATTGCGGTCCATGAAATTGTATCTTTTTTAGTTATCCTATGAAATACTTTGTTTGCAATTTCTATATTCCCACATTTGGCATACATGTCCAAAAGGGCGTTCCCCACTCCTGTCTCTGATTCGAAGTCCCTTCTAACTACGAATCCATGAATTTCTCTACCTTTCTGTAGAGCTGCTAGTCTTGCACAGAGAGGCAGGATACTTTTTATTGTGATCGAAATGGGTTTGACATCTTCCAGCTGCATTCTCCGAAAGAAATTGAATGTCTCATTCGCATATCCATTCTGGGCATGTCCCGATATCATTGCATTCCAGGTAACCGAGTCTGGACAAACTCCTGCTTCTTGCATTTGATGAAAAAGTCTCAACGCCTCGTCACAATTGCTGTTCCAAGTGTAACCAACAATCATAGCATTCCACGAAGTCACAGTTCGTGTTGACATGTTGTCGAAAACTCTCCGTGCAAATTCTATGGCAAAGCACTTAGCATACATGTCTACCAGAGCATTTGTAGCGATATCATCAAAGTCAAATACACCTTTTATCAAACAACCGTGAACTTCTTTCCCAAGAAGCACAGCTGACAACATCGTAAACGCGGGAAGAAGACTCGTCATTGTAACAGAGTTAGGCTCCATGCCTGCCACTTGCATCTGGCGAAAAACTTCAAGGGATGTTTTAGCATATCCATTTTCGACAAACCCTGATATCATGGCAGTCCATGAAACTATATTTCTTTGAGATATTTTGTTAAACACTTTGCATGCATCCTCCATTTTCCTGCATTTAGCATACATGTCTACCAGTGCACTACCCACATAAACATCAGTGTCCAACCCACTTCTGATTGCGCATTCATGGATGCGCATACCCTGCTGCAGAGCTGCTAAACCAGCACACGCTTTCACAACAAAGGGGAACGTAAAAACGTTAGGCTTCAGGGCTGCCACAAGCATTTGATGATACAGCTCAAGAGCTTCCTGACAGTGCCCATTTACAGCATACCCTTTAATTAAAGTATTCCAATGCACAATATTTGTTTTTCGAAGTTTGTTAAACACTTGGCGCGCATCTTCAAAACGTCTGCAGTTGAAATAAGTTTTTATAAGTTTTGCTGCGAATAAGCCATCATGCTGGTTCCGAGTTAAGATAATTTTCGCATGCAGTTGTTGGGTTTGTGCGAAAGTTTTAATCCTCGCAGAAAACTCTTCTAGCACAGTACAGTATGAAATACAGATTGGGTAGTTTTGGTAATGTAAAATACTGGTTGCTCTGGTCATAATTGTGTCATGAATAACATTCCTGGCAGGCCTTAATGCAATAAAAACTGATTGGATGAATGCTATTTATGCAATTCATTGCAAACCAGTGAAATGAATGTTTAAGCTAACATTACTGTGTATCTCCATGCAAGGGGAAAACCAAAAATGAGGCAAAAGAGTAACATCTTAGTACCACCTTAGAATTCGTTGGAACCCTCTAGTTAGGAGATGCCTGTGTACAGTACTCGTACTCCAATCGCTTTTTCACTGATCCTTAATTACTTATGAATTGCCAATACTTGATAATCGAATACTTTTTCTCAATAGGTAACTCCCAACATGATTCTATATCTTGTTGCCTGGACTCGCAAAGTCCTCTGGATACTGATATGATGATTTCCATTGAGAACAACATTCCCAAACCGTGTTGAAGGAAATGGCTATGCATGACCAGGGTGCACTTGTCAATATAATATTTATTTAATTAAAAATAGAAAGATTTTTTTTTTTTTTTTCACTTTTTAAATAATTAATAATCCTGTTTTTTCACAAATACAAGTATTAAAAATTAATTAATATAAATGTATATTTAATTTTAAATTTTGTTCATTGGTGCATCTTGATCTTTTGACCTCTATATAGAGAGGTTGAAAATCACAAAAAGTCAAGAGAATTTCCCATGGAGGAGTCAATAGATGATCCTTTTCTATAGTTGCCTATAGTTTCTTTTGCTGACCCAACGAGCAAAGGCTGGGAGTGGGAGGCTATAGTTGATTCCCACCCACCCCCTACTCCCTACTATTAAAGGGAAGGGGTCGTTGGGGGCGGGTGTCGGCCATAGAATTGTAGGGCATATAGAAAGAATCGAGGTCGAAGCCCATATAATTTTAGTGCATTGGATGAAGCTGAACTAATGGGTTGACATTATAAGAGATGAGGCACAATAGTGATCATGCAAATTTGGTGAAATACATATCCCTTAGTCCCATAACTTAATGGATGAAAATTGATGGGAGTGATGATTCCCCATACATAATAGTATCTTTAAGGCTTTGAGGCATGGTTCCAACATATGTTACTTTCAATATTTTTAATATAAAATTATAAGGTTATGTTATACAGATGGTCCTAGTCATAATATCGATCAATTTTATTGTTTTGGTTTTATAAATTTTCATCACAATTAAACATTGCATATAGTCTTTTTTCATTTTCCTTTTTTTTAATTATTGACTAACATGTGTAACTGAGATTTTCAAATATATATCATTGTTATTATTATCATTTATTTTAATTTAAGGCTTCAAAATGAGTTAGAGACAACTTTGACCCCAACTTCATTACTTGTGAACAACCAAAATATAAACTATGAATTCAATATAGCATAAATTTTCTGGGGGAGTTCTCAACCCTATACAATGATATATTATCAAAACACTTTGATAAAATAATATAGAGTAGAGTTTAAATCATGTCAAACAAGAGACACAATGCGTTGAAGTTCATGCCTAATGCATAATGGTTGTAGAGGTGTAGATGAGTGAGAATAAGGTTAAATAATTCTAAATGAACATTGTGAACGCATTAATTTTTGTCTAGAAATGCACTTGTAATCTAATAGGATGGCTCATATTTTGTTGTTAAATTCTCATCCTAGAAATGCACTTGTGATTTGATAGGATGGCTCATATTTTGTTGTTAACTTCTCATGTTATATTATTATATCTTTGGGCATTTAAGCCCAATAATAAGAGGCCAAAGTCCCCAATATGGCACTAAGTACTTAATATCATACTACGATCAATGCTTATACTTTAGACAAATTTGCACCTTCTACATTGACAACTTAAAATATGTGCAATGAGGAAAGATATCCATAACAATATTTGAATTATAGAACTTGAAGAAGTGATGAAGCATTTGGAGTATCACATTATATGTTTAAGCATGTTATGCATGCTACTAGAGAACCATAAGTAGTTGGAAAAACTCCCCCAACTATGTATTATTCTCATCTTGATTATCACATGGAAGTCACACTATTTTTAATCATTAGATAGAGATAAATAATAGTATAGAACAATAACAACATAAACATATATGCAAAGGAAAAAAGGATAGATAATATAGAGGAGGAAGAGGAAGAGAGATAAAATAGTAAGATAGAGTAATACCAACATAAGTTATGTGTGTGTGAGAGAGAATTAAATATATATATTTTTAAAAAATAAAACAAATAGTCAAAATAAAATCATGGTTATAATAAAAAATTAAAATATATTATATTTTAATTAATGAAACTAAGAATTTAATTTTTATATTAAAACTCACATTTGTATAAGAAAAAATGAAATGTATTGAAATATTAAAATATTTTATAAGTAAAACTAATTGTTTGATTTTACACAATTAGAGAAGGTTTACTATTTAATATTTTGTATTTCCAATTTTTTCATAAAATTAAGTAATTTTTAATTATGGAATAATATCTATATAATTTAATATGTACATTTATAATAAAAAATAGATGTAATACTATAAATTTGATGTTGATAAATAAATAAGAAATAGAATACAACTATTTAATTTTAATACATAGTTTATGAAAACTTAATAATAATTTATATATCTTTTAGAATTGAGTTATTTCTTTTTTGTGGTTATTTTCTTTAGTATTTTTTTTGATGTAAAATATAATTATTAATTTAATATTAAAATATATATTTAAGTTTTAAATATATTTAAACTAAATGATAAATTGTTTAAATAAAAAATAGTAATAATAGTAAATGATGTAATTTATAAATTGTAACACTTATCAATTATACATATTACAAACACTATTATAAAATATGATTTAAAAATAATATTGTTTAATTTATTCTTATAAAAGTAAAATAATAGTAATAATTTAACTACTTTTATTAAAAAATTAAAGTTTTAAAAAATATAGAAATTCTAAAAACA
Source organism: Cupressus sempervirens (assembly GCA_028749045.1). Classification (NCBI taxonomy): domain Eukaryota; kingdom Viridiplantae; phylum Streptophyta; class Pinopsida; order Cupressales; family Cupressaceae; genus Cupressus; species Cupressus sempervirens. Next base: position 291,798,618 of record CM053793.1, on the reverse strand, counting down.
AAGATATAACATATTGAAATTATATTGCTATTGAAAATTAATATTGGTTAGACATGATATGTGAGGTGGAAGATAAAATGATTGAAAAAAAAATCTTATCAACTTGTCACAAATGTGGAAAAGATAAAGTTGTTAGAAAATATTTGTATTTTTGTTGAAGAAAATTAATTTTCTCCCCCACCAAAAATAGTATGGACCAATAGAATGAATGAAAAATGTGATTTATAAAGTAATGAAAAATTAGAAAAAGACATAAACATTTGGAGTTTCATATGATCTTTTAAATTTTTTCATTTGATTGGTCAGTGTTAATGTCATATTAGCATTGACATGAATGCATAAATATTCCTGCCCATGGTAGGAACTAACAATATTTGATCATGCCTTGTTTCATTCTCCTACAACAAGGAGGTATGAAAAATGAGAGGCAATTATGTTATTTACAATATTGTTGTCATGTTTTGTTTTAAATTTATGGTAAATATTTTGATTAAATATCACAAAGATAAGGCTTTTCCCATAGCTCCCATGAAGTTGATTTATGGATATCTTCAACAACTATCATGGGTCCCTCTAGGTCTTGATAATCTCTTATTCTAGATACCCATTTAGGTACAACAAATTGTGTATGTATTTTTGAGTCTCAAAATTGCTACCCACACCCTTAGAGAGATAAATTCACAACAAGATTTTGTCACAAATAGTGAAGGTTGACAAGACAATTACATTGAGTAGGTAAAATCCTTTCATTTTGGGTTCAACCAAACCTAGGAGCATATCCTAGTGATAACATTTAACAAGGTTCTACAAGGTTCTTGCTACAAATCTAGATATACATGATAATAAAAATTTCAATATCTCTCAAATGTAGATTTTGATTCTAAACCTTTTGCTCGACCAAAGCTAACCTTCCATTATGACCTCTTATTGAGCTAATACAATAATCATAAGTGTCATTTAAATAAATACTTTCAAGGTTTTCTTTAGATGTTTTCTTAGGTATATAATGAAGCATGCCATGCATAAAATAACTTTCAATTCATAAGCAAATAATGGAATATTTTATTCATTTAAGCATATAGAGGATCAAAGTTTCAAGATTAATGCCTTAAAAGGGGTTATTGGATCACATTTAATGATAAAAATAATAAAGGTACACTATTTAACAATTATATATACTTTAGAGTCATTCTCAAAACCTCTAGGCTTTCTTATATGATACAAAAAGGTCATTGCAAAAGACAAGTTTTAGTGAATTAAAACATTACAACACTCATTTAACTTCAAATACAATTAAAAAAATGATATTTGTAAGTGGAAATTTTAAGTAGAGGAAAACCATGCCATAATTCCTTAAAATATCCCAAAATAGCCAAAACTAATAAAGACGACACATTCTTTCAAATACATGCTTACAAAAACCACCTCTTTATGACTTCTAGAATGAAATTCCTAGATGATGAATGGATGATTTTTTTTTGAACTTCTAGAATTTTTAATGTATTGTGCTAGAATGAACCCCTTTGAACAAATAGTTTTAAGATTTTGTACCCTTGCATGTGGATTTAGATAAAAAGGTAGATTTATAAGAAACTCTTGAAGGCATGAAGTGTGGGGTGTCCTTAAAACTTTAAAGCACAATTTTTTTTTGAAATCATAAGATTATAGAAATTGAAACTATTGTAGTCATCCATAATATAGCATGTCCAATCTTTATGATCGCACACATGACTACTAAAAAACACTTCCAAGTGTGTTCATACATATGACTAAGGTTAAAACATGTCTCTAAACATGTAAAGTATCTTGTGGTAATGGTATTTCTAGGTTTAGTGTTTATTAGGAATGGTTAAATAAGAAAAATAATAGTAAAACCCTTTGGGAGACATCTACTATTATTCCTTATAATTGAGATTTATTAGCCTGATAGGGAGCAAGTGAAAAAATGTGCACCAAGACAAGGATTTTCAAGTTATAGAATTGTATTGTAAAGTATTAGACCAAAAATGAAACTAAGGACATGGTTATGAGCTGAAGGGGAAGCCCAAAAATCTAGCAAAAATAAATAGGGTCAAAATATAGGAGTATGTCAAAAATATCTCACAGTTCAAAAACCTAATGGAGCTTAGATTCTTGAAGGAATCAAGAAAATTTAGAGAGTATAAGAGTGCAACACTCCTCTAGAAATTCAAGATTTGGAGGGGTTATAAACATGGGAAAAGAAACCAAAAGGGTTTTGGTCTTGAAGGTAGAAATAAATATAGACCTATACCAAAGGGTTTAGAGGGAAAGGATGTATAGAATATTATGCAATAAGACTGTGAGAGAATTGTGAACCTTTGCACAAATTAAGAATGTGTACTTGGCTTCACCAACATATATTCCTTTAACAATGCAATATTTATTATAAAGACAAATTTTGTATAAGAATTTCCTTTCTTATAAAGACAAGGTGATGAGGAAGGATGATAAAAAACCCTAGTACAAGCCTAGGTGATGAGGTAGGATTAAATATACCCTTGATACAAATATTAAATACATGATGTAGATGTTTTGTTATGTTGTAGTGCTTGCCCCTAGGTCGCATTTTTGTTATCATTGTCAAACTCTTTTAGGGCTAGTTTTATGTTGATGGTTAATAGCATTGTTTTGAGATTATCAGATATTGTTTCAGATTTAGTTGATTTATGATGAGATTACTTGATACTTTATATTTCATGATTGCATGATGATTAATCAGTGATTTCAATTTTTGATGATGATTAGTTAAATGATTTATTATCATAAGTGTTTTCTCATGGATACTTACCCCATACTTGCATGTGTATGGTGTGTGTGTTTGTTCTTGGATGGCATTTCTGATGTGGTTAAAGAAGGGAGTCATAGTCACCTGCTAGTCGGGATCTACACGATCACCACTTCATGCCATTGCCTATTTAGCTTAGCATACATACATACATACATACATACATACATACATACATACATACATACATACATACATACATACATACATACATACATACATACATATATATATATATATATATAGTATGTACATGCATGGTTTTTATGCAAGTTGTAGGTACCGAGTATCGACTTCCCTGAATTGCCAGGATGAGCGTACCCTATCGCATTATCTCAATGGTAAGAGAGGGGAGATAAATTCTCAAGTCCAAATCCTAACCCTTTAAGCCATTTGTCCTAATTGGAAATTAGGACAAGTATCTGAGTTGAGTACCTTTTGAATGCGTCAGATGACATAATTCGTGATATTAACCCTTTTGGTTTGATTTTGTATGTGTTTTGCTATAGTGGGTTTTTGTATTTTATTTTATGAGTCCTTGGTGTATTTTCTATTAATTAAGCCTAATTAAAAAATTTAATTAATGGTTTAATTTAATGGAAAATTAATATGGTATTTTAATATTTATTTTATTTAATTAATTAGGAAATTAATTAAATGAAATAATTAAATTTGAAGATAAAAGTTATAATTTTAAAGTTGGAATGTGATAATATTTATTTAAGTTAATAAATATTTTAGCAATCAAGTTTCGAAAATGAATTTAAAAGTGGAAAAGATATTAAAATTATTAAAAGATTATAGGTTGCATGATGTGTGCATGTGATTAAACATAAATATATTAAGATAAAAAAAGTGGAGTTATTAAAGTTAGTGCATAAGATTTAAAAAAATTAATAAATTCAATTGGAAAGAGTAAAGTGAATATTAAATAAATTAATGTGCATTATTTTAATATTTAGGAGTTTGTGAATTCTCAGGAGTTGTCATGTAGACAACATAGGAGTTTGCACTCTAATTATGCACGTGTTGTCTACACTTAGGAGTTAGCATATTATTTGAGCACATGGTGTCTACAACATTCTAGACACCTCATCTTGTTCATCTTTTTATCGTGGAAGTTATGTGCTTGGTTGTCATGCTTATCTCCTAGTTCTTTTAGACACATTCTAGATGCATCTTAGAGGCCTTTATATAGAGGCTCTCCTAGTGTGTATGGAAG